>PVKC010014366.1:0-22016 GCA_004027635.1 Crocidura indochinensis | reverse complement strand
CCTAGAAAGCTTATAGAAGTAAGTATAAAACTTATGTAAGTTAAAAAAAAAAAACTTATGGGGCTGGATCGATAGCACAGTGCTGTTTGCCTTGTAAGCAGCCGACCCAGAACCTAACGTGGTTGGTTCGAATCCCAGTGTCTTATATGGTCCCCCGTGCCTGCCAGGGGCTATTTCTGAGCAGAGAGCCAGGAGTAACCTCTGAGCACTGCCGGGTTTGGCCCAAAAATAAAAAGCAAACAAACTTATGTAAGTAAACAAAACATCTGCCTTCCTAGAATAAAAGAAATATTTCATAAGGGTAAAAGGACCAGAGCCCTCTTTTTTCCCTGGACAGTTGGACTCCTGCAAGTAGAGTGAGAGCATGCTACTCCCCAAGGAATTTGGGGAGTTGGCTTTCATACACAAACCCTCTGAACTATATGTGTTACTGAGGTCAAGATAGTCAATTAACTCTAGATTATTTTTATTTTCTCTTTTAAAAAGCCATTATAAGTAGATAACAACTACCATGTTCTCTACTTAAAGTTTCAGATAACCAAATGTGATAATATATATGAAAGTGCACTTCAAAATCAAGTTATAAAAGGAATTTTTTTTTTGGATTTTTTTTGTGTGGTTTTTGGGTCACACCCGGCAGTACTCAGGGGTTACTCCTGGCTCCATGCTCAGGAATTGCTCCTGGCAGGCACGGGGGACCATATGGGGCACCGGGATTCGAACGGATAACCTTTTGCATGAAGGGCAAACGCCTTACCTCCATGCTATCTCCCAGGCCCCAGGAATTTATTTTTTATGTTTTTTTTAGTATATTGTTCACAAGTATATTGTTTTTATTTAAATGTCATGTCAAAGACAGAATTCAAGGCCTCACATATGCAAGACAAGACTACCACTGTAACTGCATTCCAAGCCCTTGCATTATTTTTAAGAATAATGAGGTGAATTAGCTAGACCCCAAGTAAAGTAGACCAATATGCCACTGTGCACTGGGTTTTCTTAACTTACCTCTTTTCATCCTTTCCTCTTTCCCTCCTTCCTTTCCATCCCCATTATTTCCATTCTCCTTCCCTCCCTCCCTCACTCCTTCCTCTCTTCCTTCCCTCTCTCCGTCCCTCCCTCCCTCCATCCCTTCCTTCCCTCTCTCCTTCACTCCTTCCCTCCCTCCTTCTCTTCCTTTATTCTTTCTTCCTTCTTTCCTTCCTTCCTTTCTTCCTCCCTCCCTCCTTCCCTCCTTCCTTCCTTCCTTCCTTCCTTCCTTCCCTCCTTCCCTCCTTCCCTCCTTCCTTCCTTCCTTCCTTCCTTCCTTCCTTCCTTCCTTCCTTCCTTCCTTCCTTCCTTCCTTCCTTCCTTCCTTCCTTCCTTCCTTCCTTCCTTCCTTCCTTCCTTCCAGATCTCATTGCAGACAAGTGATAATCTAGTTTACTTTCACAGACATTATTGTAATAATACCCAGAGACAATAGAGATGAGGGCTGGAAGGACTGGATCACAATATGAAGCTAACCACAAAGAGTGATAAGTGCAGCTAGAGAAATAAATACACTAACAACTATCATGTCAATCTTAATGAATGAGAGAAGTAGAATGCCTGTCTCATATATAGGCAGAGGGTGGGGGAGGAGGGAGATGTGGAGCATTGGTGGTGGGAATATTGAACTGGTGAAGGGGAGTGTTCTTTTTACGACTTAAATGCAACAATCATGGTGCTTAAATAAATACATTTTTTTTGTTTTTTAGGGGGGCCACATTTGTTTGGAGCTCAGGGGTTATTCCTGGCTATGCACTCAGAAATCACTTCTGGCTTGGGGGGACCATATGGGACGCTGAGGGATTGAAACATGGTCTGTCCTAGACTAGGGCTTGCAAAGCATATGCCTTACCTCTAGCGTGCACCTCTCCAGCCTCATTAAATAAAGGTATTATTAAAAAAAAAGAAACTGCTATCACCTGCTTTTGCATTTTATAACAACCATGTATAGCAAACAAGGCAAGCATCTTATTTTTCCCATTTGTGGATAAAAAAAAAAACAACAACTAAGCACCTTATCTACTGTCATTGTTGGCGGCATAATAGATAAGCCAAATTGGCTTCTGAACCCGATGAAGACTTCAACATGCATACAAATCACTTGGGATCTTGTGAAAATTCAGATCGTTGACTAAGGTCTAAGGAAGAGCAAGACCCTGTATTTGTAACAACTCTCCCAGGAAATACTGATGCTTCTGGTCCAAGGGCCACATTTTAAGTAATCCAGTCTCACAGCATTCAGGGCTAAGAGGGATGCAAGGCCCGAGGAGTTCTGAGCATACCAATACCTTTCCAGGCATATTCCCAGCCAGCTCTAGCAAATGGAATAAAGTTACCTCTCCTGATCAGCATTCTTCTAGTTGCTTCCAATCATCAATTTATCATACTGAAAACCAATATTTCTTATTCTTTCTGAATAAATCAATGATCAGGAAAGAGAAAGGAAAGGGGAAGCTTCCGAAATAGCATAATACATTTATTGAATTTAGGAGAGAAGGAAACTGATATTGACACTAATCCATAAAGTCTATTTTATGGAAAATAGACATTTGCAATTTACCCATGAATTATAATAAATATAAAATATTCTTTCTCTCTGAGAATCTTTGGGTACTGTTGAGTATGTAAACTGACAAGAGATGGTACATGTTTCATGAAAACCAGAACGGAGATTCTTCTAAAAAATAGGAATAGAACTACCAGATATACAGATAATCTACTTCAGAGTAGTAAAACAAAGAATAAAAAAATGGAACTGAGGGGCCAGAGTGACAGCACAGCAGTAGGGCATTTGCCTTGCATGTGGCTGACCCAAGACGGACCCCAGTTCAATCCCCAGTATCCCATATGGTCCCCTGTGCCTGCCAGGAGCAATTTCTGAGCCAGAAGTAACTCCTGAGCATCACTAGGTGCAGCCCAAAAACAAAACAAACAAACAAAAAGGAACTGAAAAATATATGTTGCATTATATTCATTGCAACATTATGAACAATAGGCACATTCAGAGATAATGCAAATGTCCAAAAACACTCAGAATATAAGATGTGGCACTTAAACGCAACAGAACATTTGCGTCTTGGCTATCACAGAACACAAAGTCCTGGCATTTGTGATAATGCAATAGCCTTAACAGGAGTACATTAAGCGAAATAAGCTAGGAAAAGACAAGTAACATAACATGTAGAATATAACCAGCAAGCAACAAGCAAAATAAAAGCAAACTCTCTAGAAAACAGATTGGTGGTAGCCAGAGGGGAAAGGAGTTGAAAGGTGGAAAGTGAGAGAGATAAAAATGGCCAAATAAGGGGCTGGGCAGTGGCACTAGAGGTAAGGTGCCTGCCTTGTCTGCGCTAGCCTTGGATGGACCGCAGTTCGATCCCCTGGTGTCCCATATGGTCCCCCAAGCCAGGAGCGACTTCTGAGCAGATAGCCAGGAGTAACCAACCCCTGAGTGTCACCAGGTGTGGCCCAAAAACCAAAAAAAAAAAAAAGCCAAATAAGCATTAAAGGGGTCATAATGTTTTAGATTATACCTTATTTTACCTAAAACAAAGATCATCCCTGGTGTCGTTGTATCTGTTTGCTTACAACTTGGTTTCATCCAAAACAAAGATTGTTTTATATGTAATCCTAGGTGGTACAGGCTCAGGATAGCCTGAGCTATCTGTCCTTTCTATGTCCTTACTGCCCCACCTGGGGGTGTCTCTATACTCAATAAAAACAGTCCTAACAGGCAGCTTGCTGGAGATACGAGGTAGAAGACTGCCAGACTATATGTGTTTCACCCTCAGCCTGCTTTGGATTATTTCAAGTGCAACCCTGATTCAAACTCGTTAACCTGGAGTTGGAAATATCACACACTGGGTGATTTTACAATAATGCAACACACAGATGCTAAAGTACAATGTTCCAACCTAATGCTTCTATCATATGCCACGTGTTTGTTAGCTTAATAAAAATTAAACTCATTCTCTGAATAATTATGCATGATTATTCATTCAAGTGTTCCTCCTTTTTGATTATGCTATAAAAAATTAAATTCTTCCCAACAGCCTGTATTTCTATAACAAACTTGGCACTTTGGTTATAAGAAAATGAACTAAATCAAAAGATTATTGCTAGGTAACAAAGAGAACAAAGAATAGAGGTGTGGCTCAGTGGACCAGTCTGTGATTTGACTCTAGCCCCAGAGAAGAGAATGGAGGAGGAAAAAGGAAGGGAGTTGACAGTAGGCAATGTCAGCTCCAAAGGGGCATTCGCTGCTTTGTAGAACCAAGTCAGTGGCTTGATCAGTCTGTAGGTCAGACCTCATTCATGAGGTATGGTAAGGAGTGTTGGGCTCTGGGGAGGCTGGGACTCTCTGCTGGGTTGAAGAGTACACTGCTGAGGAGGTAACCCTGGGAGAAACCCCAGTTAAAGAGCAACAGCCAGTCTCAGAACAGAGTCCATCCCTTGGCATTTCTATGACTGCAGGCACTCATGTCCTAAGGAACTCATGTTTCTAAGACTGCAGGAGCACATGTCCTTCTTGGATAACAAGGACAAGGGGCACTAGACAGGGCTTCAGAGCAAGGTTAGAAAGGGATCTGTGCCAGTTAGCAGCTCTACTTTCCCAAGGAAATGAGCTCATCCAAAGCAATGCACTCTGGAGAGAGATCAGCAGAAATGTTCAAACAACATTAGCATCCAAATTAGAAAGGGAGGCTTCGGTTTGGGTGCAGAGAGAGCTGCATGTGAAATTCCACAAAATTGCCAGACTCCTTTGGAAACTATTTTTTGCCATGGAAACAAAATCCATCTGCAGAAGGTCTGTGCGTAGAGCACTCTTAAATACCATGAACCTGGCTCCAGTCTCTTTTACATAAGGAGTGGAGTGAGGAGGAGGGGAGGCCAGTGTTTTATTTTTAGAGACAAGAGTAAGCCACATCCTAGCAGGGCCATATGCTTCCTCCTCACAGTGATGCGAGGCTCCTTACAACAGCCAGGGACCAATGCCCAGGAGACAGGGGTGTGTCTGAAAGATGCCTTATCTGCAGAAAAGTGCTGTAACGTTCAGATGAGCATCCCTGCTGAGGAGGAGGAGAAACCAAGGCTCCACTGATTTTCCCTGACTGTGGCTGCTGAAGCCTTGGAGCTTGCAGGTGTCAGCTGCAATCTGACATAGACCCAGTGCACCACAAGGTGGAGTGTTCTATTTGCTTTCCTAGAGATTGCCTGCTGCTTCCTTTCCTGGCTGCCGGATCAGCCAGGGAGCTCTGGAGGGGAGGAATGCCCCTGTCCTCTTTACCCAGATCTCCTGCTTCTTGCTGCCACTCTGTGGCCTATGTCCCTGTGGTACCTTTGCCTTCACCCACGGATGCTGCATGTTACCCTCCCCTACAATTGCCAGTGTAGTCCCCCAAACATAACCCATGTCTTGCTCTCCTGCTAGCCTGGGCTTACATAAGCAAGCCTGTCTGCTCCCATTTCTGAGGCTTCCTTAAGAGGCAATCGAGAACAGCAAGTCAAGGGCTGCAGTGAGGCTGGAGGACAAGGCCTGTGTACTGGGCAATACTAGTAGGTCAGCCTCATCACGAACCCTGCCATTTTTAACAGTACAGACACACCTAGAGGATTCGATGCTTATGAAGAAAGAAACCATCACCCCCATGTGGTGTGCAGAAAGCCAAGCCAGCCAAGGCATTAAATAAAATACTGATAGACTTTTAGAGTGCAATTAGGGTTAAATTAAATAAATTAAATAAAATTTAATTAATAATTTAATTAATAAATTAAATAAATTAAATAAAATTAAATAAATTAGGGTTAGCAGAAGGGAAAGAGGAAGAGGGGCAGAGAAATTGGGTAAAAAAGGGTTGATTGTGCAATGAAGGATAGAATTACAATTTTGGTGGTGAACATAATGCCGATTTATAATGAAACTTGCATAACGCTATAATACAATGCATTTCAATTAAAAGTTACGTCTTAGAGTCTTGGGGCTTTAGAAGAGGAAACAAGTCAGTGAGGAGGGACAGGAGAAGGAACTGGGGTGAAACTGTTCTCTCGACTCATTGAGTTCCACTCTCTCAGCAGCTCAGTTCCATTGGACCAAGGGTCCAGATAAGTTTAGATGACCAGAAGGTCAAGAGAGGAGGCCAGTGAGAATCCAAGTTCTACTCCTGCTTTTGCACAAGACTGCTCTAAATTCACCTTGCACCGACTTCTATGTCCCACATGAAGGTTGTTCTCACTTTAATTAGGGGACAGTAAATAGTGACTTTTGAAAAGAGAAGGACATCTTTTCAAAAGGTTATTTCCATCTAAGACTGAACTCTTCAGAGAAGTAAACTGGGAAGGTGTGTGACTTATTCACATGTACAATGTATCTCTTGCTTCAGGATTTAGACAAGTTCATCTATGACCCTGAATTCTTATCAGATACTGGCTTCTGGCCACCAACATCTTGCCCAGGTCAGAAACTTGGAGGGAACCTGAGCATGAAGCTATGTTCTCTGTGCCTCCCTTCCCCATTGATTATAACCACAGTTTTCGGTTTTTGGGTCACACCCGGCAGTGCTCAGGGGTTACTCCTGGCTCCATGCTCAGAAATTGCTCCTGGCAGGCACGGGGACCATATGGGGCACCGGGATTCGAACCGATGACCTTTTGCATGAAAGGCAAACGCCTTACCTCCATGCTATCTCCCGGGCCCCTATAACCACAATTTTCAAAAGTCAGTTGACACACAGCAGTTAGGGAGCCATCTTTTCTATGTCGATTCCACCTGTGTGAGATAGCCTGCTCCTGGGAAGTGTTACCATTTCCCATCCCACTCCTGGTTCCCAAATAGCAGCAATTATATGCTGTAACATTTGTGAAAGTAAGGTGAGATTTTTGAGGTAAAAATAAAAACTAAACCCAAACACCCTTGGACCGCTTCTAAAATAGCTCTCCCAAAGAAGGGAGTGGAGGGGCTACTCCTTGGGCCAAGGCTGTGGGTGGGTCCTGCCCACCCACCTCCCCCCCCTCCCCCGGGAAAAGGGACTTACCCAAGCTGGACTGTGTGGGGATCCTCCCCGAGGCAGCAGCAGCTTGACGATGTCTAGGTGGTTGTGATGGACGGCCACATGCAGGGGCGTTAAGCCATTCTGCAGGGGGGACAAATGGACAAGAACAGTCTTCATTCAGCTAAGGATGGTGCGTGAGCTGCAGGCAGTACTATTTCTGGATCCCTATCACTTTTTTGTTTGTTTTGTGTTGGGGGCCACACCCAGCAATGCTTAGGGTTTATTCTTGGCCCTGTGCTTAGAAATTATTCCTGGTGTTGCATGGGGACCATATGGGACACAGGTCAGCAGTGTGTGAGGCAAATGCCTTAACCACTCACTGTACTATTGCACTGACCCCACACTTAAAAAATATATAGGTAAAATCCAATTTAAAATCATCCCAGGGTCAGGGAGATAAAACAAGGGTTAAGGCTGCTGTACATGCAACAGATTCCAAAATTCAATCCCTGGTATTGCATTTTGGTCTCAGTGTCTCTTGAGCACTGATCCAGGAGTAGCCCCTAGCACCACTGGGTGTGACCCACCCACCAAAACAAACAAACAAATAGAAGTTTTTCAAATCCAGTCTTGATCTGAGGTCACTAGAACTCCAGGTCTACCCCTTTATTCTCTGGACCCAAAGAGATGTGGGCAGCACCACCGATACCTGTCAGGCTTTTCTGAAAGGACCGGGACTTTGTCAAAAAGACCCAGCTTCCCACAGGCCATTCTCCCTGCTCGCTCTAAAATGGACACAATCGATTTAGGAGAGAGACGGAATTCACCAATCCTAGGGTGAGCCTTGGTTCTATGCTTGAGGGGAGAAGAGGAGAGACTGCAAACTCACTTTGCCAGCAGCATTTGGATGTGCATCTCGTTCCAGCAGTAGCTCTGCCACCCGAACCTTCCCGTACTTAGCTGCCACGTGGAGAGGGGTAAATCCTTTCTGAGGAGAAACACAGACCTTCAGGGGCCAGAAAGATAGCACAGCAGTAGGGCACCTGTCTGCTTTGCATGGGGCTGATCTGGGATGCACCCAGGTTCAATTCTTGGCATCCCATATGGTCCCCCGAGCCTGCCAGGAGCGATTTCTGAGCGTAGAGCCAGGAGTAACCCCTGAGCACTGCTGGGTGTGACCACCCTCCAAAAAAAAAAAAGCAAAAACAAAACAAAATCCAAGCATCAAACAAAAACTACACTAGAGACCCTCAGAGTTCTCCTATCTGAAGAAAGGGGTCTTGGCAAAGGAGGTGTCCCCAGTTAACTGGCTTCAAAAGATGCCAATAAAATCTAGAGCACAGCCGAAGACCTCAACAGTAACAGCTTTGTCCACAACATCCCACGGTCCCTCCCACATGCTGCAGGATTCCATCTTTGACTGCTAGCTAGTTGAGGACAAGAGATAAGTCTCAAGCCTTCTTTTGTCCCAGGACCTCTCTGATTTGTCTAGAACCACTGCCGAGCAAATCACTAGCCGAAAACAAATAAAAGAAGGCAAGGTGTGCAGGTGAGAAACTACATCTCACCACCTTTCTGGGGCAGGAGAGACATCCAGACTCACAGACCTCCCAGCTGCTCTGGACATTGAAAAAAGGCAACACAGGGATGGGACAGGTACGGCAGTGACCCGAGGCTCCCAGACATTAGGAAGAGGCTGTACCTTGGTCATGCATGCCTGGGATGCTTCCTTTTCCAGAAGGGCCACAGCTGTTTCCACATGGCCCTCCCGGGCTGCGATGTGCAGAGGGGTGTGTCCTGCTGTGGTGGCCAGGTTGGGATTGGCATTATTTTCTAACAGGAGCTTCACCATGTTTGTGTGGCCAATGCGAGCTGCACAGTGAAGTGGGGTCTGGTCATCCTGGAACCAGAAGGACACAAAGAACATATTGTTTCAAAGAAGAGAAGCTCCGTCCCAGGGGGTAAGTGACTTTCTCAAAGTTACAGAGCCCAAGAAGAAGAGCTAGGAGCCAAATCAAGCTTCTGAGTTACAAAAACTAACTTGTTGATTTAAATATAATCCTTAAAACATAACTTCACGTTGGTTGCTATTTTAACCCAATTATCTTAGAAAAAAAAAGAAAGCAAAAAAAACGAACCTAATTATCTGAAAAAGGTTCGGCCACCTTATCTGCTAATAGGAGTTAAATAATTATCTATCTCTTTAGGCTATGATTAGCATCTAGCAGGTGATTCATATAAAGTTTTTTTCACTGTAGAATAGGATATGTAGTATAGTCGATAAAGTTGTACTCTACAGATAAAGCTGTACTCTACTGGGGATACCAGTTAGAATCTCCAGCATCACAAATGGTGCCCCAGCATTGCCAGGCATAAACACTCAGCATATGGCCCCAACTCAAAAACAAACAATAACATATTCACTGTGCTTGGCATATAATAAGTACTCAATAAATTATGGTAGTTAATAGTATCACAAAGCATGTCTGAGTAGAAACATGTCTTTTTTTTTTTTTTTGCTTATTTTGTTATTTTGTTTTGGGGTCACATGTGGCAATGCTCAGGACTCACTTCCGGTGAGTTCTGGGGACCAAATGGGGTGCTGAGTATCAAACCTGGGTTGGCTGCATTCAAGGCAAGCATCCCACACACTGGACTATCTCTTTGACTGCCGATATGTGTCTTTATTATTAAAAGTCTCTGGTTTTTCTCTTTCTGGGGTTGGAGATCCTGAAGGGAGGATAACCTGGCAGATCTAAGACCCCTCTTTGCTTCTACTGATGCTAAAAAGGTTTTGAGGAGACAAGTGGTGTCTCTGTGTAATGGGGCCCAGCCAGAGTCTTCCCTCACAGGCCCTTAAATATTGATTTAAAAAGATATTTTTAGTTCTATGTTATTGCTGTACCACTGATAGTAGCCAAGGTCTGAAAAAAAAAACCCAAGTGCTCAGGAACAGAGTAATGGGTTAGAAAGCTGTGTTCTATAAACATTCAAATACAGGAAAAAATGAAATCATGTAGTTCTCTGCCATGTGGATAGAGCTAGGGAATTTCATGTTGAGCCAAAGAGACCGATTTTGAATGATTTCTCACTTATTCATAATATAGTAAAACACAGTAAAAAGGGGCCTGAGAGATAGCATGGAGGAAGGGCGTTTGCCCTGCATGCAGAAGGATGGTGGTTTGAATCCCGGCATCCCATATGGTCCCCCGAGCCTGCCAGGAGCAATTTCTGAGCGTAGAGCCAGGAGGAAGCCCTGAGCGCTGCCAGGTATGACCCCCGCCCACAAAATAAAAAAAAAAAAACACAGTAAGAAAATGACCTTTAAAAAAATTTAAACATCATGGTTACAAGGTTGTTCACACTAAGGGTCCCCCCCCCAAAGATAAATTATTCATGATTGAGTTGCAGTCATACAATGTACAACAACCCTCACCAGTGCACATTTCCCACCACCAATGTGAACAGTTTCCCTCTCACCCTCCCTGGTGCCCTCTTTCCTCACACCCACCCTCTCCCACCTGCCTCGGGGCAAGTATTTTACTACTCTCTCTCTTATTTTTTGACATTGTGGCTTAAGCAATGGCTTTTGACAACAGACTTTGAGACTGAGTTTTCTCAAGCTGGCAGTGGCTGAAGGTGCTTGATGAGAAGGGAGCTGAAGACAGTGGTGGAGGGATAAAGGAATGGAGTGAACTTGATGCTAACATTAATACTAATAGAATATAAATCACAGTGAAAAAAATATAAAGAAAAAAGATATTCCTAATTCTAAGGGAGCCACCACTCCCTGAAGTATAGGAAAGCCTAATCTTGGCCAAACACCTTGAAAGCTCAGTAGCTATTCTTACTTTTTATTTTTCTCACCTTTCACAAATGTCATTTTCATTCTCAGAAGTAGTGATTCCTGGCTGAATTTTACTGATTTCAACAAGACCACTTTCAAATCCTTGCTTTTCCAGGGAAAAAAGTGGTGGTGGTAGGATGTGTCAAAAGGGCATATAGTTTATGGAAGGATATTTTAGTGGTGAATACAATGTAGCATATACAGATATTGTTTAAAGTGCCTGAAATCTATATCATTTTATTTCAGTTAAAAACTCACACTTGTGGGGCCAGAGAGATAGCATAGTGGGTAAATCATGGCCTGTTTTAATCCCTGCCACCCTATATAGTATGCTGAGCTCTGCCAGAAGTGATCCCTGAGTATAGAGTCAAGATTAAGTTCTGAGCACCACTGAGTGTGACTTCCTTCCCATAAGCCTCCACACTTGCTTCTCTACATAATGCAATCACAGTCATGAGCATGACCATTTACTTCAGGTCATCCATGCTGCCCAGCATTCATCACCTTAAAACACAGTCTGGCCTCCTCAGAACTCCCACCAAATAAGGCCTTGCGTCTCCTATCAGGTAATGGCAAAGAGAAGAGCTCAGACACTGAAGTCATCTCTAAGAAGGAGGGACTTGAAGTTCTTGCACCCCATGATCATCTTTTCTTCCTTCACTCCCAACTGCAGAACTCACCTTGGCCTTAGAGTTGACTTTGGCTTTGTTCTGGAGCAAATATTTGGCTACTTCTGTGTGCCCTGCTCTGGCTGCCATATGTAGGGGGGTCTCCACTTTCTGTCAAATAACAAAAGTACAGAAGAGTTAATACATGCTGGGATTCCAAAAGGACACATGCAGTGTTCTGAAGTGCTGGCTCAGAGTAGCTAGGTGGGGTTTAATCCAAGAGGTGGAACTGCTGTAGCATGCAGCTCCTTTATACTTTATTGCTCAATCTGCTATTGCCAGCAGTGTGTGTGTGTGTGTGTGTGTGTGTGTGTGTGTGTGTGTGTCAAAGTCTTTGTGCACATATGTGCATTCTAGTTATACAGAAAAGTATACACCAGAGCTAAGGGCTGTCTTAAGGTGTAAATGTATCCCAAATAACACTTACAGAAGTTTCCAAATTATTGTCCAAAATAAAACTGTCAAGACTTACAGATCTGTGAGAATTTTCATTGGAAAGGTGTCAGAATATATGGATATCCCCCCCCTCCTTCTGAGATTCTACCTCTCTCTGCCAGAAAGAAGACAGAATATTGCCACCCAAGCTCACAGGGAGCCCTCGATGCCAGCTCCAAGATCAACGGTATTGCTTTCCCCAACACTTACCACATTGGAGACATTGGGAGATGCTCCCCGCTGCAGGAGGTTTTTCACAATGGGGAGATGCCCCATAAAGGCAGCCACATGGAGCGGAGTCAGGCCAGACTACAACAGACAAGAAAGGAATGAGTAAAGAGGTGATTTCTGCTCCTTAAGTCTTCAGAAGAACTTTACAAGAAAAGGAACAAATGAGACAGGTTTGCTTCCAGGAAAATGAGTGGAGGAGAAAATTTACTGCAGGGGGATTCAGCCCGCTTTCACAACCTGAGTATTTCCATGTCCCCTCTGGCACCCTAATTTATTCCCCTGTGAACTCTGGATTTTTGCCCTCAGGTGCATCCTTACATTCCCCTTGGTTTCAAACAACAGCTCTCAAGAAGACTATAAGAAGCAAGGCCCCGACAGGGGTCACCCCTGATGTATAGGCGCTCCTACCTCAGTGACAGCATCAATGGAGGCTCCTGTCTTCAACAACAGCTCCATGACCCGGATGTGGTTTTTCTTGCAGGCAATGTGTAAGGGGGTGAAGCCATTCTGCAGCCCCAAAGGGAAATAAACAAGTAGAGCCTTATGGATTGTCCAGAGAACCCCCACCCACCTTACTGATTAAAGGCAGTCCCCACCCCAACCTGTCCCACAAGCCAGAAGGTCTTTACTGCAAATCACCAAAGAAGCAGATGGCTCTCACTTTATCACACGTGCTTCCAAAATTATTATGATAACTTCTTTTTTAAAAAGTAATCAATCTTTGAGTGCACAGTAAAAGCCCACTATGTAAAGTTTCCTAACAGGATATTTATAATAAAGAGTATTAAACTTCTATGAAGTCATGGTTCCAAACACTGACCATTTTCAATAGAATGTATTTCTCCCTATCATCCTGTATACCAGTGATATGCTAGAATAGAACTCAACAAAGCAGGGACTTTTGGGCCACCACCTCTAGCAACTTGGAGTTGTACACCCATAGATACAAACCTAACCCCTACTTCCAGGCACATTAGGCAATGTCCTAAAGACAATTTTGATAGTCATGATGAGGGGAAGAAAGAAAATAAGCACCTCTGGGTAAGAGCCAAAATTATCACTAAACAATAAGAAATATCAGGGCTAAAATGGAGAAATTTCAGCTACCCTTGAGAAGGGTCTGGCATGTAGTTGGTGCTCAATAAAAACTTCCTGAATGAGTGAGGTATAAGCCATCCTTACTCATGGCATTGAGAAGGGCACTCTGCTCCTAATTTCTCCTCCTCTAAGAATAGGGCCCACTATGTACAGAACTCTATTCCACCATATCTATGAGACTGACTTGTGGCAAGAACGAAGGGAAGTAATGTTCCTAGAGAGTTTGCTTCAGGTCTGAACTATCATGAAAACAGTAAGAGTCTCTGTGAGATTGGTGCTTAGACTAATTTCACTAATATATAAAGCAGATTAAAAATAAGCCAGAGAATGTGTAAGAAATCAGGGTCTTGCCTGGGGCCTGGCTCCACAGCACATTTTTAAGCCATGCACATTACATCCTGATCAGGCCACTTTGAATCCAATCCGATCTTAGCCTCAGCCTGTGCCTAGGGTCATGTTTGTTAATGCAGGACGCCACACTAGCTAGATGTGGTAGAGTGTGAAGATGACCCTCTGCCAGCATGATGCCAGGTCTCTTGACCTTAGCAGGCTGTGATGCTTTCCAGGCTATACACCAAGATGGTAGTTCTAGGACCAAATTCTAGGCTTTTGCCTGACCCATTGTCCAGCCCTGTAGCTTTACTGGCTTCCCTTTGCCCCTTCAGTACCTCTATCAGGGTTTTCCACTCACCAGGGCTCTGGAGTTTGGTTTGGCGCCTTTATCCAAAAGGACCTTGGCCACTCTGTGATGGCCACAATGGGCTGCTACGTGAAGTGGGGTCAGGTGATCAAGGGTGATGTCATCTATCTCTGCATTGTATTGCAATAGAAGTCGGACACAGTCGAGGTGATCTCCCTGAGCCGCCATGTGAATTGGGGATAAGCCATTCTGGGTAAAGAGGAAAACCCGAACAATTGAAAACCCTGTAAATTCAGGGTTATGATTCTAACCTCAAGTTGTATTACATCCCCACATGGTGCTTCTGCATGATTCTTAAATGAACAGGTCCTTAACTGCAGTCCTCCTGCTTTGCAACCTAACTGAATCCTCCACTCAGCTTTGGATTCACCATCCCTTCCACAAAAAAAAAATTTTTTTTTTGGTTTTTGGATCACACCCGGCCGTGCTCAGGGGTTACTCCTGGCTCCATGCTCAGAAATTGCTCCTGGCAGGCAGGGGGGACCATATGGGGCACCGGGATTCGAACCGATGACCGTTTGCATGAAAGGTAAATGCCTTACCTCCATGCTATCTCCCGGGCCCCCCTTCCACAAAATTTTAATGGTCACCCTAGAGGTCTATTAGGCTTTAAACATAAAAAGCTCTAAATCCCTAGCTCAAACCTTATTTGTAGATTTGCTAAATCGTATTTTTAATGAACTTTCTAGGTATGTGTACTTATAGGCCAAGTAAGTAACCGAGTAACCAGTAACCAAGCCAAGTATCTGTTAAATGTCTGCAGCCCCCTGTGCACAGAATGGTCTTTACAAATTCACTCACCCAGACACAATCAAATATTCATTCAAATTATTAATATGCATCAGGTATGGACTAAGCTCTGGGAGACAAAAGAGAACAGGCATAATCTGGCCTAAGCAAGTTGTACAGATTCGTAGGCAAAAGATTTAAAATGGGTATGTTTAGTGCAAATGGCATGGTGAAAGTGAGTCTAAATCCAGTGGACACAGGAGAGTGAAGCTGCAAAGACAGAAGGACCTAGGGACATGAGCTTCCAGGTGGCACAGCAAATGTCCCCTAGGCTAGGACTTCCTATCTTTGCCAGGAAGATGAAAGGGAGATAACTAGGGCCTGGAGAGAAAGTACAAGGACCAGACTGTTAGTCTTGTATGGGGTCAACTGAGGATTAATCCCCAGCACCCCACATAATATTCTGGGCTTAAACTGTTGTGATTCCCGAGCACAGAACTAGAAGTAAGACCTAAGCACCAGCAATACACAAAAACAAACAAAAAGGGGATGACTATTTCAGTGAAGGGCAGATGGATATGAAGGGCCACAGGCACATTCTAGGGGAGTTCTAGGACCTGTTCTTGGTTAAACATGTGGAAAGGTAAGTGGTGTCAAAGCTGGAGGATAGGTAAGAGCACTATAGCTGGGAGCTCAGAATTCCACCTTTCAAGAAAGAAGAGATTTAGGAAAGGGGTGACAGAGATAATAAAGGTCAGTGTGATATTAGAAATTTTTTCCCCTGGGACCTGAACAGTAACTCACAGGCTAGTGTGTTGAGCACTAAAGGTTGGGTTTGATGCCCAATGCATGGCTGAGCCCCTGAGCACTGCTGGATGTAGTCCAACTCTTTCCCTCCCCAAAACGAAAGACTTGTGAGGTCAAGAGCAACTGTACAGTGGGTATAAAATACAGCCTTGCAATATGCTGACCTGGATTCAATCTCTAGCATCCCATATGGTTCCCTGAGCACTGACAGGAGTGCAGAGTCAGCAGTAATCCCTGAGCATAACCAGGTGTGGACCAAAACCAAACAAATAAAAACAAATTGTGTCCCCTGAAAATTCCTATGTTAAAGGTTTTCTGGGTTTTTTGTTTTGTTTTGTTTTGTTTTGTTTTGGGCTACACCCAGTGACACTCAGGGGTTACTCCTGGCTATGCACTCAGAAATTGCTCCTGGCTTGGGGGACCATATGGGATGCCAGGGGATAGAACCAAGGTCCATCCTGAGTCAGTTGGTTGCAAGGCAAATGCCCTACGACTGCGCCATGGTTCTGGCCCTGGAAATTCCTATGTTAAAGTCTTAACTTTACAATATCACTTTATTTGGAGGCAGGTCAGTGCAGATAGAGTTTGAGAGACTGTGATGTGTACCATTATCCCACAGAGATTCTGTCATCATGGAAAGGGAATATTTGGACACAGACACACACAGGGAGAGAAGACCCCAGGAGGATAAAAGGCAAAATAGGGATGATGTGCTCACAAGCTAGAAAATACCCCCAAATGTCAGCAACCCACCCCCCAGACATTAGGAGAGAGACTTGGATCTGATTATTCCTCAAGGCCTGCCTCAGCAGGAACCTACCCTGCTAACATTGATCCTGTATAACTAGCCCTCAAGGTGAGAGATAACACACTATTCCTGTTGCTGAAACTGCCCAGCATGCAGCTCTTTGTTTATCCCTAGAAGACACCTTTGGTGCACTTAGAAAAGGTCACCCCATCTTTCCCAACTGAGAAGTCAGCTCTCAGTAAAGCATTTTCATAACACCCTTTATAGCCTCATCTGAATCATCTGGATAATATAAAAGCCTTAATAATTTAAGAACATTTACATAAGTTTAAATATAGGGTCTCTGTGGGAAAACATTGAGAATTTCCTGACCTAATAATATAATTGCTGGTCGCAATTTTACCTTCACTAGTCAAGGGTTTTCATTTTCTGAAGCACTTCCAAGGCTATTATCCCCTGTGACTATTTCAACAAGCCTAGGGAGAGGAGAAGGCTCCAGATGAGGGGAATGAGACACAGAGAGGGGGCTCAGAGTCACACTGCACATACATAGTGGATTTAAAGGTGAGATAAAGTGATTTAATGAAAGTTACTTACACACACACACACAGACATGTGCATGAATGTGCCAAATGGGGATGCTTATTCTACAAATTATGTTCTAATCTAATGACAGTTTTGTAGAGTGCATACAATATAATTTGTCGGTTGGTAATGAACTGTGCTGCGATTTTATGACAAAACTGCTCACAGAAAACCTCCTGAGTGATTAGGAATGGGCTGGGTTTTGACCTCATTTTTTAAAACACACACCTTCTAATTCATTTAAAAGAACAGACTGAAGCCCAGAGTGGTGGTACAGCTTTAACTCTAGTGAGACCTGAAATCTCGTGTAACTGAAGGAGCCCTCTTCTCTGGCTCTAACAGGCCTTCAGAAGAACTCTGTTTTGTTTTTTTTTGTTTTTTTTGTTTTTTTTTTTCATTTTTTCTCTTCACTCCTGGTCAGACCCTAGCTCTGGGGGCATCTCCAAGAGCTTTGTTTCTCTACTACTCTAGGAAAAAAAAGGGACAAGAGCTGATCTGCAGTGTTACAAAGCAATCACAGTTCACAGGTACCCAGTGTTTGCAATCAAGTTTGCTTATCTGCATATTTTCCCTGGAGGCTTTAACACTAAAATGCAATGTTGAATATGTTTGACTAGAGACCACCACCTGCAAAGTTGAAAAATATTGAATATCTGACCTTTGCTAACGGGTATAATTAGAGCTGTTCCGAAGTTCTCCTGTGTGACAGGCCTCGACAAACTTCTCACCAACTAAGCACCTGGGTCTCTCAGCAATGGTACTGAAGTCCAGGTGGGCCTAGCCTGAAATATTGCCCAAAAGATGCCCACCACAGAAGGGAAGCACACACCTTGGTTTTGGCTTGGATAGGTGCCCCATGGTCCAGCAGGATCTCTGAGATTCTCACATGCCCATTCCGAGCTGCACAGTGGAGAGGTGTCAATTCATCCTTTATGAGAGAGAGGCAAAAAACAAAGCCCCAATGGCACCTATCAGAAGATTGTCCACATTCTCATCCCCACCTGCTAAAATCTGGATATTTCTGAAGGACCAGACCTACACCCACAGACATGTCACCTCCCTTCCTTTCCCCAAGGTCTCCTTACTCCCCAAGACTGCTCTGGGAGTCTGGGGACCTATAAACAGCTTGTCATCATGAGCCCACCAAACTGGGAGTACCTCACTCCATCTTGTCTCAAAGACTTCTGGAACCCACCTTGGTCCTGGTTTCAATCTGGGCCCCCCGGTCCAGCAGCAGTCGCACCATAATCACATTCCCCCTCCGGGAGGCTATGTGCAGTGGCGTGATGCCATTCTGTGGAGTGGGGGAACAAGGATGTCAGGATGCTCCGTCTTCCTCTGAAGAGAATGTTCTGTGTGGTTCCTTCTACCCCCCATCCCAGTTTGCAAGGATAGTTCTAGGCATTCACTGTAATCCTGTAGGGTTCTAACAAGGCTATAGGGAACTAATGGTGTTGTGGGTAATACCAAGCTGACCAGGTACCCCCCAACCAACATCACTGGAAGGTATCTAGTATCTTCCCCTTCAAACCCCATCTAGAGTGGGCCCACAGAAAGGGCATATTAGAAATCTATCTATCAAGAGCCTTAATAGACACAAGGGGTGGTCTCACCTGCAGGCACCTTAATAGGATAAGGCAGGTAGGTCCAAAGTGATAAGGCCCAGACTCAGGGAGGGGCTGCCCAAAGGCCTTACCTGTGGTGTGAAGTTGACACTGGCACCTCTGTTGAGGAGTAACTGGGCCACATTGAGGTTCTCATAGTGAGCAGCAATGTGGAGGGGGGTGAATCCAGTCTGGGACACAAGAGAAGAAACAACCCATCACACATACTATGATTGTCATTCCTACTCTTCAGAACCAGCTCAGGTATTCTGAGAAAACTATCAGGTCTAGAGGACCTATAAATGAAACCAATTTGAACTGATGACATTTAATACTCTGTGGCCAGTTATATTCAAAATCTAGGTGCAGTGGCCTGGCTAAGGATGTGGTACAAGGGGCAGTGCATGAGCCTTGCATGTACTGGGGGCTCTGTGTGATTCTTCTGAGCATTTCCAAGAGAGGTCCTGCCCCCAGGTTATGTGTGACCTAAGAGGAACACAGTCTTTGATTGGCAGAATTACCTCAAGATGGGTTCATGCAGGTGAATAATTTTTTACAAAAAAAAATTTAATTTATAAATGGAAGTGTTATAGGGTCCAGAGTTTTATTTCCAGGTTCTTATTTCATCTCCTGAAGAGAGTACCATGACACGGCTGGTTGACCAAACCTTCAGTGATCTGTTGTTGCCATTCTATTTGATAACTTCAAACATTGTCTAACCCTAATCAACTTTCCAGCTTATGAACATGGGGTGGGGTTGGGACACCATGGAATGACAATGCAAACCCATTACTTATGGAAGAAGTAATGAGCAGATGAGTATATTTACAGATAGAAATTGATCATGGCCTGTCATCTCAGATAGATGCCCCAGGGGCAGTCTGTCCACATTCACATGTCCATGTGTTCATACACCTCCAACTCTCCACCAAGGGGCATGCCACAGGGGGATAAAATTATGGGCAACTAAATTAATAAAATTAAATAAATAAATAGAGTGGTCCATAAATAAAATTATGGACCACTCTGCACAGACACTCATCCCTGCCTGGTCACGTACTTTTCTGGATGACCTGAAGCAATAGAAGCCTTTTACGCTTCACTCCCAGAACATTTGCTTAGCATGTACTGAAACTTTCAAGGGAGGGCTATGCAAGGGGACTCTAAGGTGGAAATATAGGCACACCATGGGAGCTGATGTGTGGTGGTGGCTACCATCTTAGGTTTGGGTAACTTGGGAATTGATAGGACCCCTCCCCCATATTCAATAGATCCCATAGTCCCCAGCTTTCTCTGATCTCTTCATGACTGCCCTCACCTTGGAAAGCACATCAGGGTTGGGGTCATTCTGCAGAAGCACTGCGGCTGTTCGGGTGTCATCATTGCGGGCTGCAATGTGCAGGGCAGGGAGGCGCACCTTCCCCTTTGTCCCATAGTTGATGAGATGTGCCACCACGTTTTCATGTCCCTGCTGCAGAGCCACAGCCAGAGGAGTGAAGCCATCCTGGGCAGAAAAGATAAAAGAGCCACTCGTGCTGCCTGTGTCAGGTCACTCTCATCCTCAAGGTAGGATACACTTTCACAATTTAGTGCTCATCTTAGCATGTTTGAGGCTTAAAGTCATGTTCCTCAGCTCTCTGTTCTTCAAAACTTTTTTCAGATTTCAAGCTTTATTATAAATGTCACCTTTTCTGGAAGCTTATTTTGGCTCTATTTTCTCTGACTCTCAAGAGCTTTTTTGTAAAAAATTCGTATTTATTTTTTTTTTTATAAATTGGATGTTAGAGTAGTAGGAGAAGCTTTCTTTTACTTCATTTATTGGTGTCAGGATAGTGCCTGACCTATGGACAAGGGGTCATCATTTATTTGTTAGTTTCATAGGTAGGACTGACCACCCACAGAATATTGAAAGACAAATATAGATAATGAGCTACTATTATTGTTTTTTTCAACTGTGCTCTGAGTGGCCTGGAGCCCATGAATAAAGCAGAATGGAATATCAGCCAGGTCATCATTGAGTCTTTCTGTACTGAGGTCAGAGAGGTGAGATTAGCTTGGCTCAGTCCAAACTAATTTCATCACTACACCAATAACTAAACTCAGGATCAGAGTCAAAGTGACATGTATAAAGGTGTACATTGGGTTATGTCAAGAGCCTATCTTATTAAGATCCAACATAGGCCTGCCATCTGTCACCTTTTGTCATATTCCTTCAGTCTAGTGTTGGGCATAGTGGGAGTGACATATTCAGGTGTCATTTCTCTGGCATGTATTTCAAGACCCAAGATTTTATCCCTTTTTCTCTTGCACAGACTGATAGCACTCAGTAGTATGTAGGTTGAGAATTACAGACACATTATGCTAATGTAATATTGATAATAATATTATGGCTAATATTATTGATAATAATATTATGATTTCCCCCCAAATCTCACACAATAACACACACTAGGAGACTACCAGACAAGTTTTCAAGGACTTACTTCTGTTGCTACATTTTGATTCGCTCCATTTTCCAGTAAAAACTTAACCACTTCCAAGTGATTCTCTTGTGCTGCCATATATAGGGGTGTAAAGCCTTTCTGTAAACCGACAAAATAAGTCTTTAAGTGAGAGATAATGAAACCAGTGAAAAATCTAAACTGAGGACAATCTCTCTCAGCTTATTTTTACCTAGCTCCCAGGGCAATATATCCACCTATATTTTTTTAAACTCTTACTGGCATCTATTCTTTATGGTACACTCCACTCTGGAGTTTCCTAAATCCCAACTCTGGATGTTTAATCTCTGCTTTACTTTATCATGTAAAGTGATAAAGTTGTCTGTGATCTTTAAAACATGAATTTGGGGGCCAGAGTGATAGCATAGTAGATAGGGCATTTGCCTTGCATACGGCTGACCTGGAGTTGATCATAGACAACCTACCCTGAGTCTGCCAGGAGTGATTTCTGAGTGCAGAGCCAGGAGAAACCCCTGAACACCGATAGGTGTGGCCCCAAAACAAACAAAAACACAAACCAAATAAAAAAAACATTAATTTTTTTTCACTTCTGACTTTCCTTCATTCTCTAAAGAATCTCAGATTCTCCTTAGAATTTAATAAAACTATAGTAATAAATAAAACTAATACTCTTTTGTTTTGTTTTGTTTTTGGGCCACACCCGGTGACGCTCAGGTTACTCCTGGATATTCGCTCAGAAGTCGCTCCTGGCAGGCACGAGGGACCATATGGGGAACAGGGGATCGAACCGCGGTCCGTCCTAGGTTAGCGCAGGCAAGGCAGGCACCTTACCTCCAGCGCCACCGCCCGGCCCCCAAAATTAATACTCTTAATAAATAAAAATAAAAATAATAAATAAAACTAATAATTAATAAAACTATTTTACATAACTATCAGCTTTATCTAGAAATTCTTTATTGTGACAGAAAAAAAATTTGACACTGTGAAAAGACATACTGGGACAATTACAAAAGGCCCAGGTGGGGATGAAAGTTTATATTTTGCCCCCTTACCATCCTCTGCCTTACAGCATGTACACATATC
>PVKC010014365.1:0-22205 GCA_004027635.1 Crocidura indochinensis | reverse complement strand
CAAGGGGGACCATATGGGATGCTGGGATTTGAACCACCGTCTGTCCTGGATTGGCTGTGTACAAGGCACATGCCCTACTGCTGTACTATCTCTCCGGCCCTAGTTATTTTTCTTTAGGGAGGGGATTGGGTCACATCCTGCAATACTCAGGGCTTATTCTGCTCCTTGCTCAGGGGTCACTCCTGATGGGACTTGGGGGATCCTATGGGACCAGGGATCACACCCAGATTGCTCACTGTAAGGCAGGTACTTACCCACTGTAGTATCATTCTGGCCCCATCTTTCTTTCTTTTCCCTTTCACTATGTTTTCCTGTGTATGATTGAGGGTACTACCCATATTTGGTTGTGGTATCTGACAGAGGTCCCACATTTTAATTGGACTGCCCACACATTCCTGGCTATATTTTCAGGTTGCACACTCTGTTGTGGTCCGTGCTTAGCACAGACAGGTGGCACTGGAGATTGAATTTACAGCCTCATACTTGCAAGGCAGATGCCTTTTTGCCTCTGGGCCAGCCCTGGGTTCCCTTATTTTCTATTTAAATACCAGTTTCCCAACGTTAGTACATCCCAGAATGGCTACACTATTGGATTTACAACTTCCCATTGCTGTGAATTTCCTTAACTCTAGAGGCACAGTGAAATTATTCTCTCTATGGGGTTGTCTTTTAGCTGACAGTATTCTAGAGTCTCTGTCAACAGTCACAAAACACATCTAAGCTATAGTATAAAAATAATTTTCAAAACACTCTCCCACACCTTTTTGAATTTCAGACCAAAGGAATGGATAATTTCAGTAGGTGTGCCTGCTGCATTCCCCTCTCACCCCATGAATGGAGTATGAGGATCAAGTATGCTGTCTTCATGATGGTGTTGGATGATTTCAAGGACTGTTTAGAATGTACCCTTTATGCTGAAATCTATTTTTGGGGGGCAGCTCTCGGGTTACTCCTGGCTCTGTGCTTCTGACAGGCACAGGGGGCCATATGGGATTCTGGGATTCGAACCACTGTCTGTCCTGGATCGACTGCGTGCAAGGCAAACACCCTACCACTGTGCTATTGTTCCAGCCTATGCTGAAATCTTATATTTGGTTTTGTTACCAGGGATATGGAAACTTGGTTGGTCGAGCTTCTGCCTGGGTAGATATGCACACTCTTGTCTGTTTCTCAGAAAGCAGAGCCTCTGCCCTTGGCCTCCTGAATGATGAAGGTCCAGAGTGGCCTCAATAGTTGGAATTGGTTTTGCTTTAGTCTTTGTTATCACCTGATAAAATGGACAAAGTTGTCCTTGATTATTTGTTCCAGGAGTGTGTTGAAATAAACCTTCATGCTTTTTATGGGCAGGATAGAAGAACTGCGTTTTTTTGTTTGTTTGTTTTTGTTTTTGTTTTTGCCATTCCGAGTGATGTTCAATGGTTGCTTCTGGCTCTGCACTCAGGCATTACTTCTGGCAGTGAATAGATGACTATGCGGAATGCCAGGCATTGAATTCAGGTTGGCTGTGGACAAGGAAAGTGCCCTGCCTGTTGTGCTATCAGCTATCACTCCAGCCCCAGAGCTGAGTTTTATTTTTTGGTTTTTGTTTTTGGGTCACACCTGGCAGCGTTCAGGGGTTACTCCTGGCTCTATGCTCAGAAATCGCTTCTGGCAGACTTAGGGGACCATATGGGATACCGGGATTTGAACCACCATCCTGCATGCAAGGCAAATACCTTAACTCCATGCTATCTCTCCGGCCCATGAGCTGATTTTTATTATACTTGCTTTTAAGCCTAAAAACTGTTTTAGATAAATGTCTAGAGGCTTAAAGGTTATTTTTTTAATGTGCAACTTAATTTACCCTGTTACCTGTAATTAAGTAATTTGTTAAATTATGTTGATTAAGTTGAGTTTATTGACCAGATACTATTTTAGATAGACTCCATTTGTTTTAGCTCAGTTTCATATTCTCAGAAAATTTGAATAAAAAGTAGTGTTTCCATGCATCCCTCTCCCCAATAAATGCATCTTTAGCTCCAATGTCATTAGCCTCACCAGACTGGTATTTGTTACAGTTGATAAAGGCACATCAATACATCATCATCACTCAAACCCATGGATTACATTAGGACTCTGTGCCTTGGTGCTCAAGGTTCAATGGGTTTGCACAGATGTGCTGACAAGTAACCACCACTGTATCATTATTTCACTGTTCCACAAATCATTTGTGATCTGTCTGTTTACCCTACCCTCCCAAACTCCTGGAAATCACAGATATTTTACTTTCCTTGTAGTTATATCTTCTGGGGGATGTCCACTATGTAGAATCATATAGTGGAGAGCCTTTTATATTGGTTTCTTTCACTTAGTAATGTGCACCCAAGGTTCACCCTTATCATTCAGTGGCTTCATAGCACTTTCTATTTTAGTACTGAAAAAATTTACATTTTTTTCTAGAGGTACAAGTTTATCCACTTATATACTTTTTGGTTGCTTCTAAGATAAGTCTTACCATATATACCTAATAAGATATATGATACATCTTATAAACAAAGCTGCTACATATGTGTGCAGGTTTTTATTTGTGGGAGATGTCTTCTACTCATTTGCTATTCCTGTAAACAATGAGTGAGAATTCCTGTTGCTTCACATACTCACTAGCATCTGATGATGTCAGTGTCTTGAATTTTGATTGTTTAAATAGGGCCTGTAATGGTATCTTAGTACCTTAATCTGCAACTGCATAATGGCATATAATATTTATTATGTGCATATTTTCATAAGTATGTCCTTTTTTTCTTTTGGTGCCACACCTGGCAGAACTTACTCCTGTCTCTGTATTGAGAGGTCACTCCAGGTGGTGCTCGGGGTATCTGGGATTGAATCCATCTGCAAGGAAAGTGTCAGATCTACTTACTATCTCTTCAGTTTGAGGAATTAAAAAATAGTTATTTGTGGGGCCTGGGAGATAGCATGGAGGTAAGGCGTTTGCCTTTATGCAAAAGGTCATCGGTTTGAATCCCGGTGCCCCATATGGTCCCCCGTGCCTGCCAGGAGCAATTTCTGAGGATGGAGCCAGGAGTAACCCCTGAGCACTGCCGGGTGTGACCCAAAAACCAAAAAAAAAAATAGTTATTTGTCTTTTTTTTTCTTCTTTTTTAAGGGAGGGAGGGTGGAATGAAGGGAAGGAAAGAAGGAAGGAGAGAAAGAAAAAAAGGAAGGAGGACAGGAAAGAAGGAAGGAGGGAAGGCAGGAGAAGGGAGAAAGAATGAAAGGAAAGGAGGAAGAGAAACAAGAAGGAAGAAAGGAAGGGAAGGAGAGAAAAGAAGGAGGAAGGAAATCAGGAAGGAGGGAAGAAAAGAAAGAAGGGAGGAAGGAATGGAGAAAGGAGAGAAGGAATAGAGGATGATGGAGGGAAGAGAGGAAAGAGAGAGAAAAGAAAAGGAAGGAAGGAAGGAGAGAAGAACTGTTAAAAATAGTTATTTGACTATTTCTTTTTTTTTTTTTTTTTGGTTTTTTGGGCCACACCCAGTGACACTCAGGGGTTACTCCTGGCTATGCGCTCAGAAGTCGCCCCTGGCTGGCCTGGGGGACCATATGGGGCACGGGGGATCGAACCGCGGTCCGTCCAAGGCTAGCGCGGTAAGGCAGGCACCTTACCTTCAGCGCCACCGCCTCGCCCCTATTTGACTATTTCTTTTTGGAGATTCTCCTAGGAAGTACTCAAGAGGCACTTCCTTGAGAATCTGTTAGCTGTGCTGGTTATTCAATGCAGGAGCCCTATGACATAGTACTTCCCTGAAGGAAGGAGCTTCACCATTAAGTCATCCATGAACCTTCCTGATTCTTTTCTTTTTTGCTTTTGGGTCATACCTGGTGTTACTCAGGATTTACTCCTGATTCTACATTCGAGGATCATTTCTAGATCATTTCTAGGGCTCAAGGGACCAGTTGGGGTGCTGGAGTTCAAACTTGGGTTGAACTCAGGAAAGAAAAGCACCTTGCCCACTATGCTATCTCTCCTGCCCTCCTCCTGATTTCTTATGGTAGACTTTTAAGAGTTCTTATTTTTTAAGTTTTTTTTTGTGTGTATTTAGGATAATAGTCCTTTATTAAATATATTTCTTACAAATATTTTTTCCTTACACATATTTTTTCTCATTTTGTGACTTAGTCCTCTTGCATTCTTGAATAGATACCATTTTAATAGCTCTGCTAGAGTTTATATAGGCATATAAAATATATTTAAGACACAATTTCTTCTTTTGTTGTTTATTGGAGGATACCTATTTTTCTAAATGCAGAATGGTACCTGCCACTTCTTTTTTTATTTCCTTTTAGTGAATAGCTTAAGTGGACCAAGGGAGTGCTAAACCAGCCGAAGAATTGATATATTTGAAAAACCTGCCTTGATATTGTTTTATCCAGTGAAAGTCCATGACAAATCATGCTCTGATGGCTTGTGAATAAAAAAAAAAAAACACAAAAACACAAAAAAAAACTCTTGAGACAGGACTAGAGAGAGTGCAGCTGGCAGGAAGCTTGCCCTGCATATGCTGACCCAATCAATTCTCAGCACCCCATATGGTTCCTCAAGCCCACCAGGAGTGGTATCTAAAATCAAAACCAGGAGCTTACTCTATGTACCTCCTAGTATGGCCCAAAGAAACAAAAAATATTTGTTGTTTTTATTTTTGGGCCACATCCGGCGGTGCTCAGGGGTTCTGGTTCTGCACTCAGATATCACTCCTGGTTCAGGGGACCATCTAGGATGCCAGGAATTGAACCCGGGTCAGTCCCAGGCCGTCCTTGTGCAAGGCAAGTGCCTTTTTTTAATTAAAAAAAAGGGGGGGGGCGGGAGATAGCATGGAGGTAAGGCATTTGCCTTTCATGCAAAAGGTCATCGGTTTGAATCCCGGTGCCCCATATGGTCCCCCGTGCCTGCCAGGAGCAATTTCTGAGCATGGAGCCAGGAGTAACCCTGAGCACTGCCGGGTATGACCCAAAAACCACACACACACAAAAAAAAGGCATGAGACCAATTTATCCGGGAAGACAGAATGTCAGTATTCTCAGATGTGTTATGTTAGTAACTGATATGAATATATTCATATGTTCATATAAATATATTCCTTTTTATACCATACTCACTAGTATTATATGGTTTGATTATATGAAATGCTGACGACATGCCCGAAGGGGAAAGATGGCAGTTTGGGGCTAAAGACGGGACAGGGATTAAAGTACTTGTCTCTTGCATACTGCTGAATCTAGTTCAATTCCTAGTTCCCAAATATAGTCTCATAGGCATCACCAGGGGTCATTCCTGAGTAAACAACCAAAAATAGTTGAGTACTGCTGGGGTGGCCCAACAGCTCCCCTTCTCCTATCCCATAATATCTTCTTCCACCTAGAAAGATAGTACAAAATTCTCAACTTACAACTGACCTCAGTTCAGTCTCTGGTGCTTCACATGGTTCCCTGGCTTCTATGAGTAATTTTTGAGCACAGCTGGATAAAGCGCAAAAACAGAAAAGAGGAAAACAATAAACAGGTAAATCACCCTCATTCCACCACCACCACCACCCCAATCTTGTCTATCTTAGCAATTTGGTCAAGATAGATACATTTAATTATATTTGCCCTTTAAAAATATTTTTGGGAAATATTGAAAAGTATTTTATAGGAGGATAGAAGGATCATTTCTAAGCATCACAGAGCACAGCCATTCATCCCCTGCATTTATATCTGAGGGTACACTGAATCACATCAGGCTGGCAAATAAACATAATATGCTTTGATTTCAATAGATCCTAAACAAAGGTCTCGAGTGTCCATTCATAAGAGGGACAAATGCCAGAAAAGCAGTATGAGTTGGATTTGGGTATGTTCAGTTTGAATATACTCCATTAACCCTGATCAATCAGGCAAAAATTATTTTGGAAAGAATGGTCAAACTCAAAATGTTAAATGAAAGGGTAATTCAACCCTTTGACCAAGGAGTAAAGGAAAACAGCAGGGACCTGAGAGATAGTGCACATAGCAAGTAAAGTGGCTGCCCTGTGTGTGGTTATCTGGCTTCAATAATCAGGTCATTCCATGGTCCCTAAGAATAGCCTGAAATGATCCCTGAGCACAAAGCCAATAGTAAGCTCCCCAGTAGTGAGCTCTACAAGTTGTGGCTCCCAAATAAACAAAGAATAAATAGTAATGAAACTATGTAGTTAAGGAACAATATCCAACTCCTGAGATATGTGCTTCAACGTTCAGTATGGTCCCAAATGATCAAATTCTTCTTCTGAATGGGATTGTCCAAATGTTTCATTCTGGGGGCCCGGGAGATAGCATGGAGGTAAGGCGTTTGCCTTTCATGCAAAAGGTCATCGGTTCAAATCCCGGTGCCCCATATGGTCCCCCGTACCTGCCAGGAGCAATTTCTGAGCATGGAGCCAGGAGTAACCCCTGAGCACTGCCGGGTGTGACCCAAAAACAAACAAACAAACCAAATGTTTCATTCCTCTGAGAACACTAGAGCAAATTGGAGGGAAAGGGCTGGAGAACAAGATGAAAGATGTGAGTGGAAGTCTTTGACCGGAGGCCATGCTCTTCATCCAAAAGTAGGTTCCTCTTCTTGTTGAGACAGACATAAATGTCCTTCAAAGTTTCCCAAGTTGGGTGGTTTCCAAATTTAAGAATAGAAACAAACCAAAACAACATAAATTGAAGAAAATCAAGAGTCGGAGGGATGTGTGGCCACGGCTCAAAGGACCGCTTTGAGCAGGGCCTACGTCCAGTCCTCACTGTGTTCTTACTCCTGATATGACTTTGGGCAACTGACAAACTTCTAGGCCTCACACTCTTTATGCCATTGAGTTCTGTTGCAGGGATAAACAAGCATTTATGACAGCTACCTGATGCCTAATGGAGACTCAATACATATTGTTATTAAAAACTATTCATATTCTAAATAAAATTAAAAATAAAATAAAACCCACAAAATATATCTTATAATGTATTTTGGGGGGTTTTCTTATATTTCTTTGGGTCTCCCCAGCAGTGCCTGGGGTTAATTCCAGTCATTCTTGGCCCGCACTGCCAACCCAGTAAGAGACTTGAGCATATTCAAACTTTCTCCTGGATTGAGAGTGGGGTTAATTCTCCCATCTGCCTGCTGGGATACTGCAGGATTCCTAGGAAGAGAGAGAAAAGCAATGTAGATTAGCACAGTTTTCCTCCTTTCTAGACCCAGTCCTTTTGTCACTGAAAATGCTTGTAGCCATATAGGATTAGGGATCAAATTCAGTGCTACACATATACCTGGCTAGTAGTCTAACCCTTCTAACCATCGTTTGGGTTCTCGGGTGCATGTCATATTCCTTCTGCTGACACTATTTTCTTTGGAAATGAAGCCCCAGATCTGTAATGCATGAACTCCTTAAGAGCCTTATAAAGCATACTTTGACTAGGAGATTCCCTTTGCCAGAAGCAAAGCCCCAACTCAAACAAAATGAAAATACAAAGTGCATTTATTGTTGCCTGTCACTGGGAGTCCCATGACATGTCAGATTGAGGAGAAACTTGACCCGTGGCTCCTTGCTGTATCACAAGATCTGGTTTCTCTTTGTTTTGCTCTGCTACCCATGGTGTCAGCTTTATTCCAAGCCAGCCTTCCTCTGTAGCAAGATGGTTATCAGCTGAGTTCTGGGTCCATCTGTTAGAACTGAATTTACTTTCTATGAAGAGATATCCACTATAATCTGGGCTATAGAGATAAAAATCTGTTTCTCCCTAGCTAGGAGACATGCAGAATGAGATTTGTTGACTCCAGGTCACCATGGCCAGGCTCTCACTGATGCTTTCTCTGACTTAGGCCCTAAAGGATCAATGTAGCTCTGTGCATTGCACTTTGTTTTGCAAAGAAGTGAGCGACCCTCCTCCCCACTCACCTCCATCTATTGGTGGTTGTATGATGAAGCTCTCACGGGAACACGTTTCCCTTTAGTGGGGGTACTCTTGTGCTTATGGGAGATGTCCACTTGAGTTGGAGTGCCCACACATATGTTAGCCTGGGGTGGGTCACTCCTGGCTACAGTGGTCTCATTTGTTACTGTACTTGCCAGGGATCGTGCACTTTAGTTGCAAGATTCATAGAAAACAGGCTTCAGGGTGGCCAGAAATCACTTGTGGCATGGAGGCTCTTGCAGAGCTGCCAGGATCATGATGGCTCTGAAGATCAAAACTTTAGTCTTATATTTGCAAGGCAGGTGCTTTGCCAGAGAGTCATCTCCCTATGGTCAGTTGTTGGTTTTGTGCAATAAGACTCCTTGGAAGCATAAGGCTACTTCTTGCAAAAAGAAAAATAGTCTCTTTTACTGCTCCTAGTGACCACTGGAAATGCATCCTTCTTGTTCCCAAAAAGTCAGAAAAATGAGCATTTGAAGTTGGCCAGATTTTTTCAGACCCAGTGACAAAGAAGGTCCTGAATAAACTCACCAACACGTTTAACCTAAGCACATTTCTAGTTTCAGGCTGAGTGACTGGAAAAGAAAAGCAAGGGGGCCTGGGAGATAACATGGAGGTAAGGCATTTGCCTTTCATGCAAAAGGTCATCGGTTCGAATTCCGGTGCCCCATATGGTCCCCCGTGCCTGCCAGGAGCAATTTCTGAGCATGGAGCCAGGAGTAACCCCTGAGCACTGCCGGGTGTGACCCAAAAACCAAATAAATAAATAAATAAATAAATAAAGGAAAAGAAAAGCAGATTGTGTTCTACTGTCCATATGAGTGTACATAAGAAACACAGCCTTAGTCCTTAGATACTTGTCTAATTTATCTGTCTGTTCTTTAGAGTTGTGTTTGTGTGTTTATTTGTTTGGAAATTCAAAAGACAGAACATTTTTCTCTTAAGGTCCTGCGCCATGCTCCCATGGCTGTATTTGGATACTTTGTCCTTGGCCTATACCCTCTTTCCCACTTTCCTGCCTGAAGTAGTTTTCCAGGGTTTCCAGTGGTTTTCCACTATTCAGGCTGAAGTGGTTGCTAGGATTTACACCCAATGTTCCAAGCGTGGCTTCCCTGTACATGCATGTCTAGGATGCTATAGTTTTCCAGAGATCTGCTTCATGATCAGGTAGGATATAAAAGCAACATCAGCACTTAATAAAAATAGTCTAGGTGTAGTAATAGTTATCAGTCAACATGATGTTTACTCTGCCCCCAGAAATTGGCTTTAATGGTAGGCATCATCACACCCATTTTACAAATGGGAGCATAGAGAGAAGTAGCAGTTCTGGATTCAAGGCAAATAAGAGAGCCAGGCTCTTTGTGTGTGGGAGAAATGGGGGAGTCTCCCAAGTGGTGTTCAAGAAGTTCCAGGGCCCATTGACAGTTTTCGGTCAACCAGGCTGGCAGTTCAATGCAAGAGCCTGAGAATGTAATGCTTTTTGGGCCCTGTGGTCCTGGGCAAGCCAGGGTATCTCCAGTGGTACTGGGAACTCTAAGGCTGCCCAGAAATGTACAGAAGGCCACCTGGTATTGAATATCAAATCAGGGCTAAATTATTCTAGGTATGCACTTCAAACCCTGTGTTATCTTCCATCCTGGGAGCCTGGGTTAATTGCCCAGCCCTTCTACATCTTGCAAGCCATGTGGGAGAAGCTTGCATCCCCCGTTTCCCCCCTACTCAGGATGACCTGAGTGGCATAGTGAATCTGAACTAACCAGATGTAGCACACAGAATCTAAACACCAGCAGTCCTGACATTGCTTTTGGAACTAGGAGGAGCATGAGGAAGGCAGCGTCTATGAGCAAAACCTTATCTGTGGTATAAAGATTGCCTGGAGCCCTGGCTGCTCCCTGTTCTCTTCATTGCCCCAGGACTATGGGGCACCACTTGCTGGTGGTTGTGTGGCCAAAGTCACTCAATCACAGTAGATAGTCATCCCTTATTGCCTGGAAAGAATATCAAGTCAGTGGAGCCGCTGTTGGTGCTTCAGAGGATATGTGAATTATTACAAGACATGAAGAGAACAGGGGTTCTTTTTGAAAGATCCACACTAGATACCATCAAATCTGTTTGCTGGGGCCTGAGAGATAGCACAGTGGCAGGGTGCTTGCCTTGCACACTGCTGATCCAGGATGAATGATAGTTGGGATTCCGGCATCCCATATGGTCCTCCGTGCCTGTCAGGTGTGATTTCTGAGTGCAGAGCCAGGAGTAACTCCTGAGTGTCGCCAGGTATGACCCAAAAACCAAACCAAAACAAAAGATGAAACCTTTGTAAAAACAAAAGATGTAACCTTTCCTCTTGTGGGACCCTGGGAGGATCAAATCCTGAGGGTGACATTCTTTTGTTTCTTTTCTTTTTTTTGGGGGGGCACACATGGCTGTGCTCAGGTCTTACTTCTGGATCTGTGTTCAGGGATCATTTTTAGCAGTGCTCAGGGGACCATTTGGGATGCCAGAGATTGTACCCTAATTAGCCATGTGTAAAGCAGATGCTCTGTTCATAGTCCTATCTCTCCAGGTCTATCCAGGCAGTCTATGTTGTTTTGAGCCATATCCAGCAGCACTCAGGTGTTACTCCTGGCTTTGCACTTAGAAATCATGCCTGGCAGGCTAAGGAGACCATATGAGATGCCAGGTACTGAACTTGGGTTGGCTGCATGCAAAGCAAAAGCCCTACCTGCTGTGTTATTACTCTGGTCTTTAGGGTAGCCTGAGTGTAATTAGCGTACTGAGAAGGGCATAGCCAGTTGAAAGATGGTTGTGTATCTCTATGGCAGGCCTTTGAGGTGACCCCTGATCTGCGCTGGATCTGTCCTAAACAACTTGTTTCCTGAGCCAGGGCCTCTGGCTGTGCTTCAACAGAGTGAACAGCAACAAGTTGCACTATAACCTACCGGAACATTCTCTGAGAGCTACTACGGTGGTCAGGCCCTGGAAAAGGAGGGTGTCACAACGTCACTAGAACAATGGTGGCAAAGATGTGCTGGGCAGTGCTTTGCATGTGTGACCTTGTTTCAGTCTTACAAAGACTACAGAGACTGGAAATAGGAAGATCTCTTGGAGGCCACATGGAGGCCATGTTGTAGGTTAATAAACAGATGTCTGGAAAACAAGGAAAGGAAGCAGCCCTGGATTCCTGAGCTCATAATCTCTAGGCATTTCTTACATCTAGCTGGGAGAGTCCAGGTTCATGCACTGGAAACCTGGTTGATCTCAATATCCCTGTTAACTGAACCATTGATCAGTCTTGGGAAGCAGCTCAAGAATGTGGGTAAATCCAGCGATAGTAGAGCAGTAGGGTGTTCGCTTTATACGCAGCCAACCCCAGACAGACTCCAGTTGGATTCCTGGCATCTCCTATGGTCCCCTCAGACTGCCAGGAGTGACTTCTGAGCATAGAGTCAGGAGTAACCCCTGAGCACTGCCGGGTGTGACCCGAAAACCAAAAATTAAACAAATAAACAAAAGGAATGTGGGTAAATCTGATGAGTTCTGACATTCTGTGGCATAGCTCATGTGGAGCCATGTGTTCACTGGAGAGGACCAGAATACCCGGATCTCAGGGCTTAAATAAAGGACACGCTTAGCCTTGTCTTGGAAAATGAAAAGGTGATCAGGGAAGCATAGTAGTTCAACCTGTACTCCAATCCCATGGATAGACAAACAGATGATGGGCAATCCTTAGTTCTTGTGTATTAAAAATGCAAAATAATTATATCTGAAAAGTATCAGGCACTTATTTAAATTCCTGTTTTGACTTGCTCTATTTTTATATTACAAAGTATACCCATAGAGTATATAGTATATTCACATTCCTTTAATTGTGATCTTTGCTCAATATTATTGTATCCCTAAACTGTCTGGCAGGAAACAATCCTCCAAACATCCCCCACCCTGCAACCACAATAGAGCAGAATGTTCCAGAGAGTCCAAATATAGCACCTTGCTGTTTGTGCATGGTAGACTCTGTGTGGTTATAATTGTAACACTAGCAGAACTCTAAGTGGCGCAGCCTCCTGTGTTTCCTCTTTTCATGGATGCAGATGGATGGGTAGGTCCCTGCCCCACCATGTGTCAGAGTTGGGTCTAATTCAGGAGTGCATGATCCTGCCCCAGAGGCTGTGTGCTTCCAGAAGGGTCAGGGCATGCCAGGGTGAGCAAGAGCTGGGCAATGATGGCTGGGCTCTCTGTGCCTGTCTTCCTCATGCCCAAATGTCTAGTTTCTCTCTCCTTTTGCTGTCAGCACTGTGGGTAGCCCACAGTTACTCAGTGTGTGCTCTAATTCAGAGGAATTAGACAGCTCAGTTTAGAAGTTGGTGAGAACCATGTTTTGTACCTTAATGTCCTATGCTAAATGCCCCTATGGTCTGGGCTGCTGTTTTCTTCATGTTTTTACTATATTTTAGAAGCTGTTGTGTCTTCCCCAACTACTGAATTGGGGAATTCCCCTCCTCCCACAGGAGAATCAAATTCATTCCTCATCTTACCTTAAGTTTCCAGCCAAACCAGAAAGTATTTCTCTCAAATTCATGGGCTCACTTGGTTTATTCCTTCACTCTGAGGACATATATATCCTAATATTAAACATGATATCCTCATGATTTTATTCATCTCCTTCTTAGGGGCTGGGGAGCCACTCCCATGATGCTCAGCCAACACAAGCTGGTACTTTGATGTAGAGGCCATCATTGGGATGCTATTTGGGCTCAGTGGTACTGGGGATCATCAAGGTCATACTGGGCAGTGCTGAAGGGTTCATGCAAAGCATAGAGCCTCACAATGCAAGACACAATACACTGACACTTGAACTTTCTTGATCCACAGTTTATGATTTTAATTGCACTCTTGCCAACCCTGCCACACATTGCATATGAGAATGTAGAAAGTAGTGGTGAATCACATTTTTATAAAGAAAAATAGTTATCTGATTAAAATGGTCAAGAGTGAATCGTGCAGAGGAATAATGGAAGCATTGGTGTCAATAAGTAAATGAAGGAGTCAAATGGAAAAGGCTGCGTACAATCTCATTCCAACTCTGAGTCACTTGGGGAAAGGGAAGAACAGGCAGTCAGTTGATCTGTGGTTTCTAAGGACTGGAGGGGAATCCGGAGGATGTTCAGGTCCCTGTGGGCATGTGTCATTATACACTTGTTCAAATCTGCCAGACATATAACAATAAGAATAAGCTGCAATGTAAACTGGGGGCTTCAGGTGATAATGTGACAACCCAGTTAATCGATTGTAACAAACATGTCACTCTGATGCATGAAATGGATATTGTGAAAGGCTGAAGGGGACAGAAAGGAAGTAGAAATCTTTGTACTTCTGCTCAAAGTTGCTAGGCATCTCAAATTGCTTTAAAAAGTAAATTCAGGACTGAAGAGGTAATATAGGAGGCAACTGTATGTGACTGACCCTGGTTTGATCCCCAGTTTTATATATGGTTTTCTAAGCACTGCCAGGAGTGACCCCTTGAGTGCAGATTCAGAAGTTAGCCCTGGGTGGTCCAATACCTCCCATATAAAAGTAAAATTGGGACTGAAGACATAACATGGTTGAGGTGCCATGCAGGTACCTTGCAGGTGCCAACCCTGGTTCTATCCCCCACACCAAATATGCTCTGCTGGGTAACCACAGGGGTTGCTTCTGAGCACAAAGCCAAGAATAGTCCCTAAGCACTGCCCAGTGTGGCTCCGTTCTGCCCTCTTTTAAAATCTGAGGATCCAGGGTTTATTTTGGGGGGCCAGAGGCACCTACTTTGTGTGCCTCTAAGGATCTAAGTCCCAAAGTCCCATCCCTGGCACCACATGGCCTTCAAGTACTGCTGATCTGAGCAGTGTCACATCACATCATATCATGACACCTCTTGTCACATTGATGGATGAAATCGTGGAACTGTCAAGTTCATTGGCTGAGTGCTGCTCAGAGCGAGTCCCTGTGACTGTTGAATACTGAGTACCCCTAAAATAAATATGTACACACATAGACCCTATTTCAAAAGTTATATGACCTTAAACAGATGATGACCACTTGGGATGATGAAGTCAGAAACAGTGATGGCAGTCATATAGAAGAAGAGATGGCTGTGTGCTAGATGGAATAGCTTCACTGAATGAGAGCATGAGGAAAAGAGGAGGACAAGAAAAAAAGAGTAATCAAGAAAAAGATCTAAAGAAAGAAAACAATGGGGACTGGGATGATAGGATAGGGTGTTTACCTTCCATATGCTGACCCAGGTTAAATCCCTGGCATCCCATATGGTCCCTTGAGTCTGTCAGAGTAATTTCTGAGTGCAGAGCCAGGGGTAACCATGAGCACCACCAAAAACCAGAAAGAAAAATAAAAGAGCTAGAGAAAGTGAACATGAATGAATTCAGGTTAGGAAAGAAAGGAACTGGAAGATGGGGGAAGATCCTGAGTTGGAAGATGGAGGAAGGTCCTGAGTGGGCAAAGGTGATGCTCTGTAGGGCTGAGGAGAGAGTGCAAGCTAGAGGAAACAGTGGAATCCCCAAAAGCATAAAGAAAACTTCTAGGAGACCATGCTGAGGCTGCCAAGTATTTTCTGGTAGCATTTCTGAGGCAAGCATGTGGGCATGGTTTCCTGCATGAAGTGCTCAGCAGTGTAGACTATGAGGTCATGCTCTCAGCCTTTGTACTCTTACAACTTGAGTCCTGCATCGGGCAGCCAGAATGCTAATATGGAGCCCTCGAGAGGCTGCCAAAGGCCAGGCCACACTTGGTTTACGGCAGTGCTTCTCAATTATTTTGTCATGCCCCCCAAGGAAGAAGAAAACATTTTCGCGCCCCCCCCACGCGACTGTAAATAGTATCTTTATTAAAAAAATTTAATCTGGAAAACAAAATTAAATAAAATAATTTGAGCTGATTTTTTAATCAGAGGTGATATTTGGATGAATGGCTACAATGAGCACGTTTTGCAATGCATAGCTGTTCGAAGCAGGGTTTGAAGCAGGACACAGCAACTCTTAGCTCCAGACATACAGAGACATAAACACAGGGCTTAGCTTGTTATGACAGTGTTTGCCGAGGTCAAATGTGCCCCCCTTTATGGAGCCTTGCACCCCCCTGGGGGGCGTGCCCCACTATTTGAGAACCACTGGTTTACGGTTCTGCTGACTTGAGAGCAGGCACAGGGACGGCAAGCTGGAACCTCATGCAAGAGCCAATTACACCAGCCTCTCCCTAACTTCAGCTGGAATTTTTGTCTTGGGCATGTGGGTTCTGGGCCCACCCACCCCTAGAGTCTTTGATGTACTCATTTTTGGGGGGATAGGGACAGAGAGTACATTTCTAGCAAATACCTAGATAATGTTGATGCTGCTAGTTTGAAAACATCACAGTTTGAGAACCATAGGTCTACTCCAAACTCCTATTTTCTTTCTCTTCCTCCTTTCTTCTTTTTTTTGGGGGGGGGTTAGGTTTTTGGGTCACACCCAGTGGTGTTCAGGGATTACTTCTGGCTCTGCACTCAGAAATCGCTCCTGGCAGGCACGGGGGACCATATGGGATACCGGGATTTGAACCACCATTTGTCCTGGATCAGCTGCATGCAAGGCAAAAGCACTATCACTCTGCTATCTCTTCGGCCCTCCTCTTCCTTCTTTGCCAAATATTGAACTCAGATCTCTTGCACATGAGGCAGGCACTTTATAGCTTACCACACCCCCACCAGATCACCAGCACTACATACTATTTCCTGAGCACAGGACCAGAATTAACCTCTGAGCACTACTGGGCATTATCCAAACTCCCTCTCCACCTCAAATATAAAAACAGATCAAGTCTATCTATCCATAGATTCTTGATGAGTAACATCATCAGGATTATTTGTATGTTTCTGCTCAGTTCTTATTTGTAGGCAATATAGGTGATATAATTTTATTCAATGGACATAGATATAAAAACCTTTTTATTCTGCATTTGTCATGTTTTTATTGTTCTTCATTATTAACATTTTAATGGCTTAATTGAGTTATTAATCACAAGACTTAATTGAGTCAACTTCAGCTGTTTTAATATTCCTCTATTGTAAATCTTTTGATTGCTTTTAATTTCCAATGTTAGAAATTGAACCCATATTTCGGATAGTACTTTTCTGGAATTATTTTCCTACATTACTGGTTGAAAGGGTATGAAGCTCTTGAAGGTACCATTCTGTGGTTTGGGGAAAGGGCCTGCCAGTTTAGACTGAAGCCTAAAGAGTGTGGGTGCATCATTTTTTAAAACTTCCCAGCACAGAATTTCTTCACTAGAAAAAGAAATAAAAAACAAATAACACGGGGCCGGGCGGTAGCGCTGCAGGTAAGGTGCCTGCCTTACCACGCTAGCCTTGGACGGACCACGGTTCGATCCCCCGGTTCCATATGGTCCCCCGTGCCTGCCAGGAGCGACTTCTGAGCACATAGTCAGGAGTAACCCCTGAGCGTCACGTGGTGTGGCCCAAAAAACAAAAAACAAAAAAACAAAAAACAAAAAACAAACAAAAAAAAACAAATAACACTATTATAATGTAATTTAAGTTAATAAATTTACATGGACAATTTTTTGGAGTATCTATAAGCCCATTTTTCCTATTTTTCCTCCCTCTGGAGCAATCCCTATTATTTTGTAAACTGCTTGTCAGCATTTTACAAATTTTGCACATTTTGGAAAATTAATGATCATGTTTCTGAAGTAATAAATAATTCAGGTTATTCTTTTTCCCAATAATTATTTGATTTTCTAATAGTAAAGGCATTTAAAAATAAAATGACACAAAATTTTGCATGTTTTGGCAGTTCTGAAAGAACAGTTTTCTGGGAAATGTATGATGATACTCGCTGCGTGAGCAGTTGACCTCCCCCATACCTCAAAGGCAAGCAGCTAAATCAGTGTTCTTTCCTCCCGCCTCTGTGTGCTCCATCTCATTTCCTGTCTCCTGAAGAACCAGCTCCATGTGAACCAAGGAAGAGCTATATGTAGAGTGCATGGGAGGCAAAGGAACACAAATAGGCTTTCCCTAAGCCATCCAAGTTAGCTTTTTGCTTTTCAAACTGAAGGTTTGTGCATGCCTGAAAGATAGTATTTGGTTGAGCCAGAATATAGTGCTGAAAGGTGGCTGTGAATTCAGCAACATGTTCAAATAACTATATATATTTTTTTTATTAATTGTAAGGAGTCCACTCAAATGTCGAAATAATAAAAATGTGCAGGAGACCAATTTTTCCAGTTACACACAATAAGTATATGATGGATATTTGCATCCTCATGTACTATAGGTGTTTCTCTACACAAAGTTGGGAAGTGTGGCTCTAAGAATCATAATAATAAGCCAGAGATGCTTTCCCTACTAAGATGATGGGGAGAGGGAGAATTTCTACTGAACTGCCTACTTTATTAGGATTTAATACAGTAATCTGCCAATATTAGATTGAGAAATGCCTTGAAAAATAACAGTCTGTTAGTTTTGAAGCCACACCTGGTGGTGTTCAGGGCTTATTCCTGGCTCTCTATGGGGAACCATATGGGATACCAGGGATTGAACCTGTGTTAGTTGCTTGCAAGGCAAATGCCCTATACACTGTGCTTTTTCTCCTGCCCACGTCTTTACATTTTTTTGTTTGTTTTTGTGCCACATCCGGTGGTGCTAAGGGATTACTTCTGACTCTATGCTCAGAAATTGGTCCTGGCAAGCTCAGGGAACCTTTGAGATGCATAGAATTGAACCTGGGTTCATCCCAGGTTGGCTGCATGCAAGGCAAATGCCCTACTGCTATGCTATCATTCCAGTCCCTAATTTTTAAGATGACTAATATTGTAAGTCTGCTTCCTGCATGTACACCTTCTCATTGGAGATAGCAATGATGGGATTTTTCAAATGTCTTGTTTCCTGAAAGAAAAGCTTTCTGTTAAAAAGTAATAATGATTGCCCTTGTCCTCTGTTTCTTTTGTTGGCTACAACATTTGGATACTTCCTCTGCCTCCTGTTTTGTGTAAGATCTAGTTTATCTCTCACAATAGTGTATGCCATATGCTTTTATTGAGGAGGAATTGTTTGTTACTTTAGCCTAAAGAAAATTTATGACAGATGTTTGTGGAAAGTTGATAGATTGAAACTGTGGCTGTATAGGAACAGTGCTACCAGGCATTAATGAATGCATTTAGAAACATAACTCTTAAACTCTGTTTTGCAGAAGCAGTAAATATGTTGCACCTGCTTTTCAGGAAAGACCATTAAGCAGAAACACATGCAGACCCAACTCCTATGTCTCCCTGCTTGCCTTTTACCTTCCAAACCTTCAGAAGAATTTAAGACCTGTTACAAGTTATGTTTTAGAAGGAAATGAACAGAATACACATCATAGTTGGGTTAATCAGACGGACTGAATACATAGGGTCCTCATCTTGGAACTTCCCTCCTAGAGGCCAGAAGTTTCAAGCCCCTCTTTTTTTTTTTTTGTGGTTTTTGGGTCACACCCGGCAGTGCTCAGGGGTTACTCCTGGCTCCATGCTCAGAAATTGCTCCTGGCAGGCACGGGGGACCATATGGGGCACCGGGATTTGAACCGATGACCTTTTGCATGAAAGGCAAACGCCTTACCTCCATGCTATCTCCCGGGCCCCTCAAGCCCCTCTTAATCTGTGTTATATATTTTCTAAAACAAAGAAACAGAAAGGCAGAATTTTCCTTTTTCCTATCCTTTTTGCACTTTAATCTGCAAGAAAGGCTTTCTATCTCTGCTTTCAAAAGTCAAAGGGATAGTATTTATGTTCTTTATGCTCTTAGTAGGGGCTTCAACCTCTCAATGAAACCCTGCTCAAAGTATCATTTCTCTATGAACCCACACTATCTGCATGATGAGGAGTCCTTGTATTCTGAGCATGCTTGGGTTGTTGCAGGCCTGGGGTAACCACTTCTTTTTTGTTTATTTTTGGGTCACATGTGGTGCTGCTCAGGGGTTACTCCTGGCTCTGTACTCTGGGTTCAAATCCAGGTCAATGGTATACAAGGCAAGTGTCCTTCCCAGTGTTCTATTGCTCTAGCCTTTGAATAGGGTTGGTGTGAGTTTGCCAAGATGCCTTTCAAATAATCTGCATATGAGAACTTTATGGAATAGATTTAGCTTCTTCTATACATCTTCCCTTTAACAGCTTCTTGCTGTTAGAGGTGACCAAGTGTCATTAAATTATATCTGATCAAGTGACCTGCTTCAGCTCTCATAGCTAATAAGCACCCAAATTGAAATTTGAACACTCTGACTCCAAATTCTGTACTTATATATTATCTTGAGTCTTTATTTTCTCTGTTTTTATTTTATTTTTATTGGGGAGCTTCTTGGGGGATATAACTAGAAATGCTCAAGGTACTGACTCTATACTCAGGGATTACTCCTGGAAGGGTTTGGGGGAACCATGTGTGGTACCAGCTATTGAATTGGGGTCAGCCACATGCAATATAAGTACCTTACCTTCAGTACTAGCTCTCTGCCTGATTTTTCTGTTTTTAAATGCACATAAAAGATACTAATGAATATTAAACAGTAGCATATAAAAATATTCCCCTCCTCCAATTTTATTCCCTAGAATCAGCCTCTGTTAAGTGTGCAAAGTCCCTCGTAAGCATGCACTGACAGTGGGAAGCTATTCAGAGCAATTATACCTCCTTTGCCCTGACTACATCTGTCATCACTGCACTATAGGTATGGAGTGATTCATAAGTCTCTGTTCATTTTGACCAAGTAAACCTTGGTTTTTCATTTGTTTTTAACAAACTTGTTGATTCCAGTTTCACTATTCCTTCATCATTGCAATTGAGGGTCTTGATTAAAAAAAAAAGTACTTTATAGCCTCATTCTTGTTCTTGTTATTTGTGACCTAACATAATTTATGTAGATTCTTTGTCCTCCTAATGTGTATATTTTAAGTTATATCATTTGCTGTCATTCTCAAATTGTAATAGCTAACATTTCTCTTTTTGTCCAAACCATTGATAAAAGTTTTGTTTAAGGTAGGCCCAAGGACAGTGTCTTTGTGCATCTCTATGGGGATTAATTAATCAATGAAACAACCAATTAAAAATAATTTATTTATTTAAGCAACATGGTTATGGACGTGTTCATAATTGGGTTTCAGCCATAAAATGCACACTTCCCTCTACCAGTGCAACTTTTCTGTCACCATTGTCCCGCCAATTCCCTCCTCCCTATCAACTGCCTGTCTCATCTCTGTTGTCTCTGGGTATTATTACTGTACTGTCTTTTATTTTTCTTGAATCCCACAGATGACTGAGAGTATTCTATGTCTATCTCTCTTCTTCTTCTTCTGACTCATTTCACTCAACATAGTAGTCTCCTTTTTTTTTGGATTTTGGTTTTTGGGTCACACCCAGCAGCACTCAGGGATTACTCCTGGCTCTATGCTCAGAAATTGCTCCTGGCAGGCTTGTATGCTGGGATTCGAAGCACCATCCTTCTGCACGCAAGGCAACACCTTACCTCCATGCTATCTTTCCGGCCCTAATAGTCTCCATTTTCATCCATAAATAGGCAAATTTTGTTACTTCATTTTTTCCTAACAGCTGTATAATATTCCACTGGATAGATGTACCACGTTTTTTTAGCCACTCATCTGTTGTGAGGCAACTAGGTTGTTTCCAGATTTTGGCTATTGTAAATCACACTGCTATGAATATAGCAGAGAGCATTATTGTATTGCATTTTTGTGGTCCTAGGGTATATCCCTAGTAGTGGTATTGCTGGATCATATGGGAGCTCAATGTCCAGTTTTTTTTCCAATGTCCACTTTTTTAAGGAATCTCCATATTCTTTTCCATAAAGACTGGACTAGACGGCATTCCTGCCAGCAGTGAATTAGGGTTCCTTTCTCTCCACGTCCCCCCAGTACTAATTGTTCTTGTTCTTTGTGATGTGTGCCGGTCTCTGTAGCGTGAGATGATATCTCATTGTTGTTTTGATTTGCATCTCCCTGATTATTAGTGATGTGGAACATTTTTTCATGTGCCTCTTGACCATCTGTATTTCTTTTTTGAGGAAATGTCTAAACAACCAATTAATAGATGCTCCTGGACAAGAGGTATTCAACTAAATATGAACATACCTAATTGTATTTGCCTTTTAGTCTTATCTATAAGAAGATAAGCCATCTGGCCAAACAAACATCTTTCTGTCTATAGCACTTTCCAATTTAATTAAGCTAGTTAGCTTATCATCCCAAAGTGCCCAATTTTGTTCATCGCAAATCCTGTGTGAGTTCCTTTAGTGTTCACAAAATAACACTTTGTAGTTCAATTTTAAATTTTGTTGTGGATTCATATGATTCTCTGTTTTGACTGGGTTCTGAGTGATTTAAAAAGGGACTAGGTTAAGGCTGGGGGCATGTTGTAGTGCTGTCTGGAATGGTAGGATAAGCAAGGGCCAGCTAGTTGGCCAATAAAAGCAGCTTCTATGATGAGAAAATGAGTTTGTTCAGAGGTGTCAAGTTGTTTATTAGCATGAAGAATGGTTATGGAGATGAACTGAAGCATTTTCCCTAAGAATACATTGTGGGTGGTGAAGGGAGTGGAGTAGAGAAGAACAGAGATGACAAAAGACATTGTTCCTTCTGGCTGCAAAATAATTGGAAAGGTAAAGACTTGAGACTGGTATTTAATTGCAATCAAGAGACCAAGAAAGCCCAAGAGTCAGTTAAGAGCAAGCATTGGTCTTGGAGTGATAAAGTCTGACTTTTGGGACCTTGTAATGGGACAACTTTAGTCCCTGTCTCTACAAATGACATAAACTCAACTGTCAAAACTGTATTTGGGTGCTTTCCTAGTCTTCCAGTTCCCCTAACATTCTCATCATCGGCTTAATTACTGAGCTATTTCCATCTCTTATTTCTCAAAACCACCTATTTCTCTTTGCTTCTTTGTCATCACCCTACCACTGGTATCTCATTCTAGAATCACTACACTGCTATGGTCATGTGACCTCTTGGATGCCTGTCATTTTCTACACCATGAATTCAGCCCTTCTCTCTGAAACACAAACTTGCTCATATCCCTCTACTGCTTAAAAACTCGGTGATTTGGGGGGGAGGGGGAGGATTTGGGTCACACCCAGCAGGCTCAGGGGGACTATATGGAATGCTGGGATTAGAATCACCGCCCTTCTGCATGCAAGGCAAACACCCTACCTCCATTCTATCTCTCCAGTCAC
>PVKC010014364.1:0-22207 GCA_004027635.1 Crocidura indochinensis | reverse complement strand
CCCAGATACACATTCTTCTCCAGTACTCATGGGTCATTTTCCAGGATAGCCCATAAAACATATCTCCATAAAATCAACAGGAAAGAAATAATGCTGACTACCTTCTCTGATAACAAGACACTGAAATTAGATGTGAACTACAGAGGGACACAGAAGAAAAACTTTAACACCTGGAAATTAAACAGCTTACTACTGAACAACCAGTGGGTCGGAGATGAAATAAAAGAAGAAATCAAAACATTCTTGGAAACTAATGACAACAAAGACACAAATTATGAGAATTTATGAGACACAGCAAAAGCAGTACTGAGAGGAATATTTATAGCTTTGCAGAGACACATCAGGAAGGAAGAAGGGGCATACATGAATAGCTTAATGACACAGCTTATAAAATTAGAAAATGATCAACAAATGGAAACAGAAATAGATAGGCAGAAGACAGTAACAAAGCTTAGAGCAGAAATCAATGAGTTGTAAATTCAGAAAACAATCTAAAAGATCAACAAAAGCAAAAGTTGGTGTTTTGAAAAAATAAACAAGATTGATAAACCACTAGCAAAGCTCACAAAGAAATTGAGAGAAACTTGATAACCCGTATTAGAAATGAAAAGGGCGAGATCACTACAGATATTGCAGAGATTCAAAGGGTAATCAGAGACTACGTTGAGAAACTCTATGCCACAAAATATGAGAACCTGGTAGAAATGAACAAATTCTTGGACTCATAACTTTTCATGGTTAAATAAGGATAAGGTAGCATATCTGAACAGTCCCATCACTATTGAGATTATTAAAATGGTGATTAAAAATCTTCCAAAAAACAAAAGCCCACACCTAGATGGGTTCACTAATGAATTCTTTCAAGCCTTTCAAGAGGAACATCTATCTACCAATTCTTTTAAGGCTCTTTCATAAAATTGAAGAAACAGGAACACATCCAAAAATAGTTTCTATGAGGCTAATATCACCTTGATACCAAAACAAGACAGAAATACTGCCAAAAAAGAAAATTACAGACCAATAGCCCTGATTAACACAGATGCAAAGACCCTCAACTAAATTCTGGCAAATAGAATTCAATGTATCATCAAGAAGGTCATTCACCACAACCAAGTAGGCTTTCAAGAATGCAAGGATGGTTTAACATCCTTAAATCTATCAACATAATACACAATATCAACAAAAAGAAAAGAAAAATCATATGATCATATCAATAGATGCAGAGAAAGCATTTAATAAGGTCCAACACCCATTCTTTTTTATATATCGCTATTTAAACACCTTGATTACAAACATATTGTGTTTGGGTTTCAATCATGTAAAGAACACCCCCCTCACTAGTGCAACATTCCCATCATCAGTGTTCTAAATCTCCCTCCTCCCTACCCCACCCCTCCTGTACTCTAGACAGGCTTTCTACTTCTCTCATTCATTCATTCACTCACATTGTTATGATGCTTCTTGATGTAGTTATTTCTCTAACTGCACTCATCACTCTTTGTGATGAGCTTCATGTGAGCTGGAACTTCCAGTCCTTCTCTATTTTGTCTCTGAAAATTATTGCAAGGATGTCTTTCATTTTTCTTAAAACCCATAGATGAATGATACTATTCTGCATCTATCTCTCTCCCTCTAGCTTCACTCAGAATAATAGGTTCCATGTACATTCATGTATAAAAAAAATTTCATGACTTCATCTCTCCTGACAGCTGCAACATATTCCATTGTGTATATGTACCAAAGTTTCTTTAGCCATTCATCGGTTGAAGGGCATCTTGGTTGTTTCCAGAGTCAGGCTATTATAAATAGTGCAGCAATGATTATAGGTGTAAGGAAGGAATTTTTGTATTGTATTTTTGTGTCCTTAGGAGTAGTATAGCTGGATCATATGGGAGCTCAATTTCCAGTTTTTTGAGGAATATACATATTGCTTTCAGAAAGGTTGAACTAGATGGCATTCTCACCAGGAGTGAATAAGAGAAAGTATTTCTCTCCACATCCTTGCTATCACTGCTTATTGTCATTCTTTGTGATGTGTTGATCTCTGTGGTGTGAGATGATACCTCATAGTTGTTTTGATTTGCATGTTCCTGATGATTAGTGATGTGGAGCACTTTTTCATGTGCCTTTTGGCCATTTGTATTTCTTCTTTATTCATTTCTTCTCCCCATTTTTTGATGGGATTAGATTTTTTTTCTTGTGAAGTTTCATCACTGCCTTGTATATTTTGACTTTGTATATTTTGTCTGATGGGCATTGGGTAAATAGCTTCTCCCACTCAGTGGGTGGCTCTTGTATCCTGGGCACTATTTCCTTTGAGGTGCAGAAGCTTCTCAGCTTTATATATTCCCATCTGTTTATCTCTGCTTCCACTTGTTTGGAAGTGTTTCCTCCTTAAAGATACCTTTACTCTCAATGTAATGGAGTGTCTCCCACAATTATTGTGTTATCATTGATAACCTCTTTCAAATATGTTAATAATTTTATTAGATAATTTGCTTGTCTCTCATTGGGTGTGTTTATGTTTAGTTGTGTGATCTCTCCTGTTGCACATATTCCTTTATTAGTATGAAGTGTCCATTTATTGCCTTACAACTTTTCTGAATCTAAAGTTTGTGTCATCTGATATTAATATGGCCACTCAGCTTTTTTTAATTAAATTTCTTATTTAAGCACCATGATTACAAATATGAATATAGTTGGGTTTCAGTCACAAACAGAACACCCACCTTCACCAGTGCAACATCCTCACCACCAATGTTCCCTCCCATCCCTTGCCTGTGTTGAAGAGAAGCATTCTACTACAGTTATTTTTTAAAGTTCAGTAAGCTGTTTTTTTTTCTTTCTTAAAGGATAAATGTTAAAAAAAAATACAGTGGTAATGGTGTGAAAGTGGCAATCACTGTTGTTTGCATAGGCCCAGAAAATTTGGGTAAATGGAAATAAAATTCTTGGTCTGATTACAAGAAGACCTAACCCCAGAAGTTTATTGGCATACGACCTACTCTGGGCTCCAGGTTTACCAGTCTGTCTAACGCCTGAGTCATTCTATATGGTCTCAGTGAAACTTTTTCACACTTAAGCTGTTGTTGGTGTCAGGTTCTTGTATTTAACGATTCTGGATTCTGTGCATTTCCTTAATCGAAGTCAGGCTGATGTGCCACCCAGCTTTTGTAAGGGTGTTGTTTGCTTAGGTGATTTTCCTCCAGCCTTTGCTTTTGAGTCTATGTTTGTTATGACTATTTAGGTGTGTTTCTTGTAGGAAGCAGAAGTTTGGATTCATCTTTTTGATCCATTTAGCCACTCTTTTATTTTTGTTTTTGTTTTGGGGTCACACCCATAGCACTCAGGGGTTATTCCTGCTCTATGCTCAGAAGTCGCCCCTGGCAGGCTCAGGGGACCATATGGGATGCCTGGATTCGAACCACCATCCTTGTAGATGCATGGCAAATGCCCTACCTCCAAGCTATTTCTCAGGCCCCATTGTCTCTTAAATGGTGCATTTAGTGCATTGACATTGAGGAAGATGATTGTCATGGGATTTAATGTCTTCTTTGTGATAAGTTTGGTGTGTCTGTTGGTCTGTCTTGTCTTAAAGTAGACCTTTCCATTTTTCCTTTATGGCTGGTTTTGCATCTGTAATGTTTCTGAGTTTATCCATGAAGCTATGTATCTTCATTCAAACTTGAACGTGGTGCAGTATTCTAGATGAAGCATCCAATTAATTCAGCCTTATCATAATATTCCACCATTATCTCTGGCCTTGAGAGTTTTTGGTGACATGTCTGCTGTAAATCTTATGGATGCTCCTTTGAATGTAATTTCCCTTTTGGATCTTGCTGCTTTCAGTATTGTATCTCTATCTGTGGGATTCTTTATTGTGACTAGGATGTCTTGGGTTTTTTTTCTTCGGGTCTCTTAGCTGGTACTCTTCAGGCATGCAGGATTTGATTGAAGTCTTTAGTTCTGGGAGTTTCTCTGTGATGATGTCTTTGACTGTTGGTTCTTCCTGGATATTCCCTTCCTGGGCCTCTGGGATTCTAACGATTCTTATGTTGTTTCTGCAGAGTTTGTCAAAGACTTCTATTTTCTTTTTCTTTTTTTTTTTTTTTTTTTTGGGCCACACCCGGTGACGCTCAGGGGTTACTCCTGGCTATGCGCTCAGAAGTCGCTCCTGGCTTGGGGGACCATATGGGACACCGGGGGATAGAACTGGTCCGTCAAGGCTAGCGCAGGCAAGGCAGGCACCTTACCTCTAGTGCCACTGCCCAGTCCCAAAGACTTCTATTTTCATCTGTTTACATCTTGAGTACTTTTTTCCATTGCCTGATCGTAAAGTTCTTTTCCAATCTCTTCTGCTGTATAGTGCTGTAGACGTGTAAACGTCCCTAAGCAAAACCTTAGTAGGTAAACTAAATTTCCACTGGAATAAGTGGGAAACACAAAGTGGACGACTATGAAATATGAAATAAAGCCATACAAAATACATGGGGACCCTCGTCAAAGGGACGAGTGACCAATTTATTTTTTCAGCAGATGAACTTTTATAGGCAGGGGCTTAGGAATGAAGGGTGTTATCAGTGAAGACAAAGAGCAGGAGAGCAGTACACTGAGGGACTGACCTAAAATTTACATATTAAAAGACCGTTCTTCAGGTGAGGACAAAATCCTGTTGGATGTTTGTAGTGAAAATGTTTTGAGTAAGGAGAAAAACCGGTTTTTCAAGAAACCGGAAGGAAAGAGGCAAAAATATTAATGGTGATTATTTGGTAGCTGGAGAATAAATTTTGGGGGAAATGGAGATAAATTGTTTACCATCAAAAGCTAGTCTTAGAAAAAACAAGTTGCTGGCCCCAAGTTGTAGGAATCACAAAGAGCTAGTCAGCAGGAAACTTTTGGCCGGGTTTGGTACTGGCTTTTCTTTGTCTGCAGGAGAGAGAGACCAGATTTCTAAGGAGAAAATGTAATTTCACAGCCATGTAGGAAGTATGGCAGAAATATCGCCAGTATTCCACGCAAAGGGTCCATGATAGACCTCTAGGTGGGCCTTCTAGGTTCATGATAGACCTCTAGGTGGGCCTTCTAGCAGATGTTTCTTGGAAGAAAAAATTTGACTGCACCAGGAAAGCTAGAAAGACATGTCTGGTGCGTGCCCCCCTAAGTTATGGAGTTGTTCTGCATTTCATCTTCCAGTTCACCTATTATGTAGTTGACTGCTGTTACCCTATTGGACAGACTTTCCATTGACATTTTCAGTTCAGCCACCATGTTTTTCAGATCTGTTATTTTAATTTGGAGTTTTCTGATTTCTATCTTTGTGTTATGTTTAGTTAGAGATATGTTTTCTTTGACTTCCATGAGGATCCTCCATATTTTTATTCTAAACTCCTTATCTGAGAGATAAATCAGATGGTTTGCATTTTTGGGGTCATCAGAGCTATCATCTTCATTCTCTGTGCATGATGTTTGCCAGTGAGGTTTCCCCATTGTCATACTTCAAATGAGATTTCTTTCTGCTTTTTATGGTGGAGTTCATTAGTTAGAAAGAGTTCACAGCCACAAAGCAGAGTGACTGTGCTCTTCTGGAGCCTCTAGGAGAGAGTTTTTGCTGGGCCCTTCCCTGTCCTCTCAGGAGAGGTTCAGGAGACAGAAGAGTAGAGAAACATGTACAGGCGATAGGCCCCCTCAGGCTCTCCCAGTTGGTAATCTCACAGCAGGAGCAGATTCCTCCTGCCTATCTTCACAGACAAAGGATCTGCCTGTGTGCCGGGGCACTGCTGGTAGCCGGTTTTCACTTACTCAGTCTTTCTTAACCTTTCAGCTTTGCACCTCTAGGAGAGAGTTTTTGCTGCACCCTGCTTAGCCCTCTCAGGGGAGATTCAGAAGACTGAAGTGTAGAGAAATACGCACAGGCAACAGGACCCCTTAGTTTCTCCCAGTTGGTAATTTCACAGCAGGGAAAGATTTCTCCCACCTGCCTTCACAAAGAATATGCCTTTCTGCCGGGGCACCACTGGTAGCTGGTTTTCACTCCGAGAGACTATACTCTTTAGTAAGTTTTTTCACAGGTTATTTTGATGATTGCTTATTAACTATTCACTATTAAGCTAGAAAAATCTATTCTGACTTGACCCTAAAGTCTCCTAGAATAGCATTTTTTGCCTTAATCATAAACTCCTAGAAATCAAAAACAGTTGTATTATTTAACCTACTTTGCATGTGCACATCCTACTAGAAAAGAAAGTGGATTAGAAATATTGTCTTTATTTTATCAAACAATTATCTCCTTATGTTGTGATTACTAGTATGCGCATTTCCTCCATCCCAATTGCTCTACAGCAAATTAAGCTTCTTTACACGATTGGCCTAATTCTTAAAGTGATACATTAATATCTCTCTGCCATTAAAATTCTTATAGCTCTAACTAATGCCACTAAATGCATACTTAGATATGTACAAATATCTGCAAAGGTATTCTTTTTAAAAATATGTCTATTATGTTTTAAAAGTTTGTGGTTTTGTCTGAGTAGCCACTGCATTCTTGAATTGTCCTTTTCTATATATGTATCTCACTAATTTTTTCTATATACATTTGCACAATAATTATTCATTTTTAAGTTCATTTTAAAAACATGCAGGCATACTTCTTATAAGTAACATATCATTAATTTTTAAATACAAAACTAGAGCAGTTTGGCCTTTTCGTGTTTAAAATAAGAACTTGTAAACTTCCTGCTAGATTGAGATAAACGAGGCACTGTTCGTGCCCCACCCATCTTAACCACAGAACCCATTACTCTGAACTGTTCACCATAAAGGATAGCTAAACTATACATGTATAATAAAGAGTGGAGAAGCAGAATGCTTAAGCACTAAAGAAAATTCAGCAGAAGGCAAGCAGCCTAAACCAAATGACATCCAATATTGACTTTTGTTTTCATTTTAATACTGCTAGTTAAATCTCATTAGCTTTGAGATTGAATATACTAAGTGAAACACACAATGCATGCAGAAGCATGATCAATGAAGTATGCATGTGATCTTAATGCCCCATATCTCATTGCCACAGCAAGCGTGGTAGCCACTCCTTCCCTACTGCTCTACCCTTCAAAAGTTTCCTAGCCTGTATTTAGAGAGACAGCTAAAGACAGTCTGTGCACAACCTTCAAACAGATGTGCCCACTCTTTTCTTGGCTTATTTTAATTGCTATTTATTCTTTGAGCCAAAGAGCTCTTAGAATCAATTGGGGGAGTTATAACAATATTACTTTTTACTATTCATCTTATTCTATCTTCATGTATTTGTTTTTAATTATATGGTAAAATTGTTAATTTGAAAGTTCATTACCTTAGACATCACTTTTCAAGCTCATTTTATGATGTAAAAAGCAAGATAGTAGCTGTTCCATTGCAGACTCTTCCTCTATCTCCTGCTAAGATTATTTTCTTCTGAAGGATATAGATTTAGGAGAATCAAAGGTCAGAGTGTTGTATTTCATTCACCCATGTTTTCAGGATACCTTTTTAGACAGTCAGGTTAGTAAGAGTAATCAGGAGAGCATATTTAGACTAAAGAGGTGCAGATGAGGAGTTAGGGAAAAGATATGTGTAGATACTTCATTTACAACTCAATTTATTCAGGTGTGAATTTTTTGTTTTGGGATCCCCACCAGGCAATATTCCTGCTTGCTTCTGACTCTACACTCAGGAATTACATCTTGAAGTACTAGGGGACCATTTGGGGAGCAGGGAATTAAAGCTGGGTTGGCCATTTGCAAGGGAAGGGGGCAGAGAGGTGGCGCTAGAGGTAAGGTGTCTGCCTTGCAAGCGCTAGCCAAGGAAGGACCGCAGTTCAATCCCCCGGTGTCCCGTATGGTCCCTCAAGCCAGGGGCAATTTCTGAGAGCTTAGCCAGGAGTAACCTCTGAGCATCAAACAGGTGTGGCCCACAAAACAAAAACAAAAACATTTGCAAGGGAAGTGTCTTAACCTCTGTACTATTGCTCTGGGCCTAGGTAGTGTGAACTTTTCATCTTTGTTTCTTCTGTCTAAAATGCAGAGATTGGGCAGCAATGCAGAGGTGCAGCAACTATTTTGTCATCACAATAATTTAAAACTCCACAAATAGGGTTCTATGGGGTTCTTATTACTCCCTTGGTGCACTTCCTCTAGTTGTGCTGCTCTTTAGTGTAGCTTTGCTAATTGGAAAGAAAATCAATCCCCCAGACCATATACTATCCAATACTAGCTGAAGCAGATGAAAGTGTGACTTTCCTACTCTCCCCAGTCAGATTAGAATTTCTTTATTTTTTCCCTCTCATCTTTGATCTTTCTCAATATAAAAGTTTTGGTAAAAAATTTTTTTGTGGAATTACTATGTACTTTAATTCCAAAGTACTATTTTGTGTTATTTTAGAAATTTTTATCTGATTTCAAAATCCGCATTGTAAAATTAATTTACATTGCCATTTGATTTCTTCTTTCTGCTAAGAATTTTGTCCTGATTCATTGTTCATTGGTTCAACTTAGAACTCCTTAAAAATATGTTTTGGCTATTTGCTATTGGAACTGTGCAGAAGTTACTCCTGACTCTGCACTCAGGAATCACTCCTAATGGGGTGTGGGGGACAATATGGGATGCCGAGGATCAAATCTGGGTTGGCCTTGTGCAAGGCAAGTGTTTGTTTGACTGCACTACTGCTCAGATCCCAAACTCTTTCAATTCTTGTTTACTGGTTCTTAGTACTTTGCTCTCAGTAACCAGAGGATAATATTCATTCATTCATTCATGGTAATGAGGGCCTGCATGACTATGCATTTTTATTTATAGATTTACTGTGATTTAAAATATGTAATATATTACACTGTCACTTCTAACCGAAAGATCAATATCCATCCACTACAATCCATTGTATTCCCCTCTTTTACCCTTACTCATCCTCCATCCTTCTGTAAGCTCAGTTCTGTATTCAGAGTCCAAGGGTTGATAGTCATTCAATTTTGGGGGGAGGTCACACTGACAGCACTCAGGGGTTACTCATGGATCTATGCTCAGAAATCATTCCTGGCAGACTCAGGGGACCATATGGGATGCCTGTATTCGAGCCACCATCCTTCTTCATGCAAGGCAAACTCCTTACCTCCAGGCTATCTCTCTGGCCCCAATTTTTTTTCAATCACATTGTTTTGCCTTTTTGTTATGTTTTTGGTATCACATAAAGGCAGCACATAGGGGTTACTCCTGGCTCTGTGCTCATTTTTCAAAGGTTTATATAGGAAAACTGAATATTTGTATAGATTTTAAACGTTTCTTTTTATTCATTATCAGTTGTTAAGAGTGTTACAAAGAATTCAAGGATCACACAAGTGTTCTGACTAATGTGAGTCTTTTGGGTTTGGCCATTTGCCTTAAGCATTGCTTTTTTTAAATTTTTATTGTGGTCAAAGTGAATTATAATTCTTTCACAGTAATATTTGAGTCACATAGTGACAATGAATGAGGGGCATTCCCACCACCAGTGTTGTCCTCCCTCCACCCCTGTTACTTTAGTCTTCCAGTGAGCCTAGTGTCTCGGGCAGAAACGGCGTTCCTCTCTTAAAGTGTTGCAGAGCTCTCCCTGCTGCAGAAAGAAAATGTTTAGCCCTTGCCTGTTCTGGAACACTAATTCTGTTAAGGAGTCCAAAGAATGCTCAATCAACAATCTTCGGCATTTCCTGTAGAAATCTGATTCTAGGCTCTCTTCTACTCAACACTTGATGGTGGCACCTTAGCAGCATTGAACTGCTGGCTTCCTCCTCCTTATTTGCTTTAACTTATGCTTCCATATTGGTGGATAAGTTTTCTAAAGCCCTACTTTAATAGCACTCCCAAAGCTCTACCTGAGATAAACTGACTCTGGGCCTGGATCCTTCTGTAATTTGATTGTGGAGCTCATATGCTGCTGGTTTCTTCCCTGACACATTCCTATACTCTGCAGAGAAGGTTCTCATTACCCCACACTTCCAGGGACTCCTCTGAATAAACATAAAATGTTCTCAGGGCAATCTCCCTATCCTGGAACCCACACCCAAGGGGTGGTACCACTCTTCTTTTAACACTTAGCAGGAAATATGTGGAGCATAATCAGAAACTCCAAACAAATCGCATAAGTCAAAGTTTAGAGGTTGACCCCCCCAGGGTTACAGTTTGACCCACAAACTCTCCATCCACAGTCTGGGTAAGAGACCAAGTATAGCCCACAAAAAAATCAGGTGTTTATTCTTGCTGATCATCCCTCAGTTAAAACTATCAGCAGAGCAGTAGATGATGTATGTGATGAGGGATGTGATCATCCCTCTGTGATGATGACACAGAAGTTAAGCAACAGAAACCAAAGCATCATTGCATTTTACCTGTTCCCTGAGCATCTGTGTGAGATCAGTCTTCCTCTGGTTACTCTCTCTAGTGTTACAGATGTTGCCTGGATAGTATACCCAGGACTCTCACTAGGTTTAGTTGAAAGAAGTGAAAAACATGCCTTTCACAAAAGTTGTTTTTAGCATATTTTTAATGAAAGTTGTTTGTCTTTTAACCATGAAATGTTTCCCCGTCCTTCCCTTGTTGTATTTTAACAAACCTCTGCGCTCTCCTCGTTTTCCTAGCATTTATCCAGATACCACTGATCTTCTTCTTTTCGAGCCCCCTCCCTACAGGCCAACAGAACGAGGATCCGTCCCGCCAGCACCTGCTCCGGCAAAATGGGAACCATCTGCCCCACCAGCGCCTGCTCCAGCCTGTGGGGGGTGCGGGGGGTGTGGATCATGGGTGGTGGCTGCTCACTCCAGCACCTGCGCCAGCAGAACAGGGACCAGCCACCCCACCAGCGCCTGCCCCTGCTCCCGCTGCTCCCCCCATGCCACCACCGCCATCATGGCTATCACCCTACCACTGCTATTGATCAGGGGGCTTGACCCCTCCCCACCTCCTGCTTTAACAATAGGCTGACAGGGATCTTGCTATCTGCCCTCTCTCCCTGACTCAGAAGGAGGGGATGGACATTCGGGACTAGCTGCAGGGACCTGAAGCCAGCAACGGGGACAAAACTCTGTCCCTCATGCAGCATCAATCATGCCACTAAGGCCGGTAGTCCCTAATGTTCCACTGCCAGATGGGCAGGGAGGAAGGATACCCACCCTACAATACTGGCCCTTTCCCTCCTCTGATTTGTATAATTGGCAACTAAATCATCCTTTTTCAGAAGACCCTACCAAACTAATTAACCTTTTTGACTCCCTGATGAATACTCATCAACCGACCTGGGATGACTGTCAACAACTAATCAAAACAATCTTAACTACTGAGGAGCAGAACAGAATCCTGGCTGCAGCACGGAAAAACGTGATTGGGGATAATGGTCTAATCACCAACAGGCCAATGAAATAGATGACGCTTTTCCCTTGCGCAGATCTGACTGGGACCCCAACACTCCTGAAGGTAGGGGACATCTGTCCACTTATCATCAGACTCTTATGAGAGGTCTCCGAGAAGCGGCTAGAAAGCCCACTAATTTGGCCAAGGTAAAAGAGGTAATACAAGGATCAGAGGAGCCACCAGCTGTCTTCCTAGAAAGACTAATGGAGGTATATAGATGATATACTCCATTTGACCCCACTTCTGAGGCTCATCAAGCATCAGTGATCATGGCTTTTGTAGGACAGTCAGCACCAGATATTAGAAAGAAGTTGTAGCGGCTAGAGGATATAGAAGGTAAAAACTTTGCAGGATGTGTTAAAAGAGGCAGAAAAGATATCTAGAAAAAGAGAAAAATAAGAAGAGAGAGAAGAAAGATTAGAAAAAGAACATAGAGAATGGGAAAAAGAAAGAGAAAAGCATAAGAAGGAAGAAGAGAAAGAAAGAGAGCAAAAGGAAGATTGAAGGGATTTCAGGAGAACTAAAGAAATAGCACGAGCCCTGGCCATAGCAGTCAGCACAAAAGAGCAAAGAGGGACCTGGGCCCACATAAAAACCCAAGCACAAAATGAAATTCAGGCCCACATCACAACTTAGGATCACGACGGAATCTGCGCAAGCTCGATAAGGATGAGTGTGCTCTGTGAGGACAAACAGGGCATTGGGCATGGGACTGCTCCCAATCCCTGAGACCCCGTCCAACAAAGACCTTGGCAATGGACTCCGAATGAGGGAGTCGGGCTGCAGAGCTCAGGGCTAAGTTTAAAGTGGAGGGGACTCCCGTAAATTTTGAGTTAGATTCGGGAGCAGTATACTTGGTCCTGAAAAAACCATTAGGGCCACTGGCAAACAAATTAACTTTAGCACAGAAAGCAAATGGAAGCAAGTACAGACCCTGGACCACAAGTTGTAAAATGGATCTGAAGAAAGGAGAAATAAAACACTCCTTTCTGGTCATTCCAGACTGCCCTTCACCTTTGATGGGCTGAGACTTGTTAACCAAATTAAGGGCACAAATTATTTTTGAGGAAACAGGCCCTGAGGTAATCTTTAAAAATCTAAAGGTCCAACCTATTGGAACGTCCATCCTAACAATGCAAGCTCAGGATGAGTATAGAATATTTGAGGAAGAAATCAACACAGTTAAAACAGATCTGGACTGGTGGTTGGAAGTAGAACCAGCAGCATGGGCCGAGACCACTGGGCTCGGGCTGGCAAAGTTACAGGCCCCTGTAGTAGTGGAACTGAAAGCGACCTCAGTTCCTGTAAGAATCAGACAGTACCCCATGAGCCAAGAAGCAAAACAGGGAATAACTCCTCACATTAGAAAATGCTTTAAACAAGGAGTTCTGGTAAAATGCCAGTCCCAGTGGAATACTCCACTCCTCCCTGTTAAGAAACCTGGCTCTGGGGACTATAGAACAGTACAGGACTTAAGGGCGATTAATGCCCGAGTGGAGGACATTCACCCTATGGTGCCCAACCCCTACAACCTCCTCCGTACCCTCAGCCCAGATAGAATCTGGTACACTGTTTTGGACTTGAAAGATGCCTTCTTCTGCTTACCCTTGCACCCAGATAGCCAGCCGTTGTTCGCTTTTGAGTGGACAGACATGGAGGCAGGTATCTCAGGCCAGCTGAGATGGATGCAACTCCCACAAGGATTTAAGAACTCTCCCACTATTTTTGATGAGACTTTGCATCAGGATCTGAGTGCTTTTCGTGAACAGCACCTGCAGGTAGCTCTTACAATATGTTGATGCCTTGATATTTGCTTTTGAAACTGAGGGAAGTTGCAAGCAAGCCACTCTAGACTTGTTACAAGAGCTAGTCCCGCTGGGATACACCCTGCGCGATGGTAAATGATGGCTGACAGAAGCCCAGAAAAAGGTAGTTGCTCAAATTCCGCTGCCAACGACACGACGTCAGTTCTGTGAGTTCCTGAGGACAGCAGGGTTTTGCCATTTGTGGATTCCGGGTTTCACCAACCTGGCAGCACCCTTGAATCATCTTATGAAGGGGGATGTGGCGTTTGAATGGACCCCTGATTGCCAACAAGTCTTTGACGCAAGCAAGACAGCTCTGCCATCCACCCCAGTGCTGGCTCTACCAGACTTAAGCAAGTCATTCACCTTATACCTGGAAGAAAAAGGCGGGGTGGCCAGAGGTGTTTTACCCAGACACTTGGGCCATGGAAAAGATCAGTTGCCTACTTATCAAAGAAATTGGACACAGTAGCCAGTGGCTGACCCAAGTGCCTTAGAGCAATAGCAGCCACGGCCCTCCTAGTAAAGGACGCTGACAAAATCTCCCTTGGGCAAAAGTTAACTATAGTAACCCACATGCACTGGAAAGCATCATTCACCAGCCTCTGGACCAGTGGTTCTCAAATGCCTGAATTACCCACTACAAGAGCATTCTGCTGGATAAAGACAGAATTTATATCAGGGTGCCGGCCACCTTAAACCCTGCCACACTGCTGCCCGAAGAAGAAGCAGAACCAATACTACATAAATGCCAAGACATACTGGCTGAGGAGACCAGCATCAGAAAAGACCTTCAAGACCAGCCATTGTAGCAGTCAGAAGTAATATAGTATACGGATGGCAGCAGTTTTGTAAAACATGGAGAAAGAAGAGCCGGAGCAGCAGTAGCAATTAATCATAAAGTGGTTTGGGCCCAGCGGCTGCCAGATAGGACCTCTGCTCAATGGGTGAAACTAATTGCATTGACAAGAGCTTTAAAATTAGCAAAGGAAAAGAAAGCCACCATCTACATGGACAGTCAGTATGCTTTTGGAACTGCCAACATTCATGGCGCAATTTATCAGAGATGAGGGCTGCTAACTTAAGCGGGAAAAGACAATAAAAACAAGAATGAAATAATAGAATTACTATCTGCCCTCCAAATCCCCAAAGAGCTGACCATCGTTCATTGCTCTGGGCATCGAAAAGGGAACGGAGCGGTGGCAGCATAAAATTGAAAAGTGGATGCAGAGGCAAAGGCTGCGGCTGAGGGACTACTGCCCTGCCCCATCGCAGGACATAGGCCACTTCGAGAGGAAGCGTTAGTATGGGTCAAAGAAGACGTCCCTATACCTCCATCCAGACTGGAGTGGAGAACTACCAAGATCACTGAACTGGACCAGGAAGAAATAGAAGAACTTGACCCAGAGGCAAGAAATTTATTATCACTTAAGGAAGCGCCCAAACCAGAAAAACTTTAGAAATTCAAGAATATCTAAAACTTTAGAAATTCAAGAATATCTAAAGATACTTCATCGCCTCACCCATCTGGGGCCCAGAAAAATGTTAGAAATAGCAAAAGACTGGACCGGGGGCACGCGCCCCGAGGAAATAAAAAGACTTGCAGAACAAATTGTTAAGTCGTGCCAGCCATGTCAGCTGGTAAATGCCTACCCTGGAAAAATCGAAATGGGAAAACGATTAAGAGGAACACGACCTGGACAACATTGGGAAATTGACTTCACAGAGATCAAGCCCACCAAATATGGGCTAAAATACTTATTAGTTTTTGTGGAAGCCTACCCCTGTAAAAATGAAACTGCACAAATGGTGTCAAAGAAGATCCTGGATGATATTTTCCCCAGGTTTGGACTGCCCCAGGTAATCGGGTGCGATAACGGACCTGATTTTGTGGCCCAGGTAAGTCAGGGATTGGCCAGGGCTCTGGGGATCAACTCGAAATTACATTGTGCTTATCATCCACGCAGTTCAGGTCAGGTAGAGTGTATGAATAGAACAATTAAGGAGACTCTGACTAAATTATCTCTCGAGACTGGCATAAGTGACTGGATTTCCCTCCTCCCTTCAGCTATTTTCCAGGCGTGAAACACCCCTTTCCCTTCTCAGTGTAACTTAACCCCTTTTGAGATTTTATATGGGGCTCCTCCCCCAGTAAAGGTTATAACTGACACTTATGAACCTTCTCCTGCTTCCTTTTCCCCCTTGGCTGCTCAACTGGCTGCTGTCACCATGCTGCAATAATACAATTGGAAAGATCTTCAGCAGGCATATGAATGTGGGGACCTGGCAGTACCACACAGCTACAAGCCAGGAGACTCAATCCTTGTATGGCGACATCGTGCCCTAACACTAGAATCCAGGTGGAAAGAACCATATGTTGTCCTCCTCACTTCAGTCAAGATAGATGGCATTGTGGTGTGGATACACACCTCACATTTAAAGCCTGCCCCCAATAGAACTTAACCAAAATGAGTGGACAGTGGGGTGAGCAGAAAACCCGCTCAAAATCTGGCTTAAGTGTCAGCAGACTTCTCCTCCTACACCAGCTTCTGTGGCTGTTTTTAACACCCCAGTCCTAGGAGGATTTGATCAGCCAGTGAATCATCAGAAACTGTTAAGGGCCCTCTATGGTAACCTCTGCAACTACTCTGGAGGTCATCAGTTTGAACCCGGGCACTGATTTACACAGGCAGTCGATTGTAGCACTAGAAGGCCTATCTCCAGCTCAAGCTGTCAGCTTCCACAGGTGAAATCAAGGCTCAGTGGGTATGTAAGCAAAAACCCTAACCCCTTCCCCGGACACGAAAGCAACCTGTCCCCCAGGATGTGTAGAGCTAACTCAGGTACACTCACGGTGCTATAGAACTTATCAACAGTGCGTTAAAAATGGCCAACTCTGGGGGCCGGGCGGTGGCGCTGGAGATAAGGTGCCTGCGCTAACCTAGGATGAACCACAGTTCGATCCTCCGGTTCCCCATATGGTCCCCCGTGCCTGCCAGGAGCGACTTCTGAGGGAATAGCCAGGAGTGACCCCTGAGCGTCACCGGGTGTGGCCCAAAAAAAAAAAAAAAAAAAGGCCAACTTCACCTGGTGGCAAAACCAACTGATACCTACAAGGGGAGCACGGGAGGGGATTGGGGCTCTGAAACTTTTAAGACCCCATATGGGGCAGCACACTGCCTAGAAAATATTGGAGATGTGGTCTGCTGACTTCTAAAAGCCCCATTACATGTATCAGATGGGTGAGGGCCCATAGATCAAGAAAGGGAAAAAGAAGCCGTAGAATGGGCTGAAAAGTAGATTAACAACCTAATGCCAAACTGGCTCAAGCACCCCTCCCTTCAAGCTAGGGTGCTAAATAAGAATCTAGACTCTAATATACATGACATACTAAAATACACTCACAAGCTCTTAGATCAAACCAGCCCAGACCTAGTGGCTGACAGCTGGCTATGCATGAAAATGAGCAATAATTGGCTATTAGCAATACCTGTACCTAAGCCAAATATAAGCAGCTTTTCGAACTGTACCTATGTCAAACCCTTTAAAGTAATTCCTCAAGGGTTTGACTCCTCCACTTGCTATGTTCGAAATATTCGCTAACCATAGATTTAGGGCAGGTTCCGACTACAAGGTGCTCCAACACTTCTGAAGTCTTATTAGACTTAGGATGCCTCCCTCCAGGACAGGCCTGGGTCTGCAGAGGAAATTTGGTTTATTTGGTGTTGCCCCAAAATAGCACAGGCATCTGTGCACCTGCCCTCCTGTTGCCCAACATTGATGTTCTCCCAGGAACTGGGGTATATAAGGTAATTTTTGCCAGTCACAGGTATGAAAAGAATGCTCACAATTTCAAAACACAGATTAGCAGTAAAGCAATTCACCTGGTTAGGGTGCTATGAGGACTTGAATAGAACTAATATTTAGTAAAAATCCTAAGAAGAAGTTAATTTTAACATCTCAAAGCAGTTCCTGTCAGGATAGCCTCTGATGTAAAATAGGGGATTGGTGAGAAGTGGAATTTCTCTATCAAGTTCCTATTTCTAAGGGACGAGATTTCATTATTTAAAGGTCAAAACGAAGGAGAAGAATTATACCTTAAAAAGAGCAATTCTTTTTCTGGTAAAAGTTCAACAGCAAGGCCGGAGAGAAAGCATGGAGGTAAACTGTCTGCCTTGCATGCAGAAGGTTGGTGGTTCAAATCCCGGCATCCCATATGGTCCCTCGAGCCTGCCAAAAGCAATTTCTGTGTGTAGAGCCAGGAGTAACCCCTGAGTGCTGCCAGGTGTGACCCAACCCCCCCCCAATTTCAACAGCCCAAATTTACATCCTGACCAAACCTTTTTCCAAGTAAATTCTGAGGTAAAAGTTAACAAGTACTCAAGGTTCTTTTAGAGAGGTCCCAAGAAGCAGAAATTGCAAGGGCATTTAAAACAGAGGAAAATGTGTTTCTAATTGTCTTTTTTGATGCCAATTTTTTCCAGGTAAAGAAATTTAATCAAGGCTCCATTTTCCTGTAAAATATCCTTATGTTAATAAGTAAAAGGCTTTACTATAATACACACAGCAGAAGGGAGAATCATCTATAGTCCAATTAAATGTTATAAAGGGAGCAGAATGTCATTTTTATTAACAGACACTTCATTTGATTATCCACGTTAAGACAAAAAAACTAGTCCAGTCATCCACACTTGAGGGAAAAAACTTTTGGTAATATTTCCTCAGGAATTTTGTCCAGTCAACGGTTTTGAGAGAGAAAACTCCAATGGGCTTCTGGAAAAATATTCTTTTAGAAATGTAGAGATTCCTATTATGTTAATTGTGTGGCATTCTCACTCAAGTTGTTGGTACATTCTTTTAGGTTTTGAACTGCTATGTTAGGAGCATAATTGGTGTAGTCTGTGCCTGGTTCATACCTGCAATGTGGAAATAGATGAACATTGCACAAAGAGTGACAGCAGATACAAGACAAAACTGACAAACTATTATGAATAGAGAGCAGATGGAGATCAACTGAGAAAACTAACTTCTAAATTTCTGTCAGGACCCTGGAATTCCTATCAGGAGTTTACAGGGAGGGACAAAGAGAGAGAGAGAGAGAGCGCATAGCAGTAATGTGTTTGCCTTGAAAGCAGCAGACCCAGGATCAATGTTGGTTCGAATTCCGGCATCCCATCTGGTCCCCCTTGCCTGCCAGGAGCAGTCTGAGCACAGAGTCAGGAGTAGCCCCTGAGCGCCACAGGGGTGACTCAAAATCCCCCAAAATTAAATTTTTTTTAAAAAAGCAGGAGTGTTCATGGAGTTGGGGCATCTCCCAAATTCCTGGCCGGTGATCGTTCCAGCACTTCTATCTAGGTCCTCTACTGGCACTATAAAAGGCCTTCTAGTCTTTTATTGCTGATCCCAGAATTTCCGTCTGGGGCTTATTGATTTTGCTCAAGATTTTCCTCCCTACCGTTCCATTGTCCTCCCATATCTGTGTGCCAGGATTCTGGAAAAGCCCCCAAATGTTAACTTCAGACTCGAGATCCATCCAACAAATATCAGAGCAGACAGGTCATTACTACATAAGCAAAGGAGCTTATTCATATGCCAGCATTGTGGGGCCATGCCTCTTGCAGTAGAAAAACATTAAAGAAAGTTAACAATCTGTTTTTATTGGGTTGCTGGAGCTTTAAACTAGGGTAAAACTATAGGTTCTTAGTACCTGTTGGATAAGCCAGGTTAAATTGGTTGGCTAAAGTAGTGGTGGAGCAACTCGGGTGCTTGTAGAACTTTGGATGCAATTAGATATTTATTGTCCACAGGCCCTCAGGTGTTGCTAGATATCTTGCATTGCTTAATTTATCTAACTGTCCTGGTGTGTGCCCATGAAGTTCCTAGAACTGGCTGGTTGGTTTTTTTTGTTTTGCATTTTCTAATTTACTTTTATCTGATTCTGCAAGTTATGTATTATTATATATATTATATATAATATATATTATTTCCTAACATTATGTATAAGGCAAGTTTGACCCAAATTCCAAAATTAGCTTTATTCACAAATGTTTTTTCTTATTGATCATTATTTTTTATATTCTTGCAATTAATGGAAAATAAATTGCTCCAGCTGGTGAGTTTTTTCTTCTGAAATTCCCTTTCCAAGGTTACAGAAGCAAAATAGCAGTCAATATATATTCCAGACTTACATTCTCAGCAAAGCAAGGTTACATAAGGAAAATAGCAGTTAATATAATTTCAAATTTACATTTTAATATTCCCTTCTAATTGCTTCTTCTTGCTTGAGTATTTTTGTTATGATGCTTCTGTGAGGGTTATCTTAAGCCCTAAGCACAGAGACTTTTTAAAATTGAAAGCAAGTCAATCTTGTGTAGCTTCTAGAAGTCCCTATTAATACTTTGCTTCTCCCCCATATTTTTGCTTTTTTAAGGAGTTTACTACTTCCAACTTCCTTTTATAGAAGTTGCTAACTACTTCCTAAAAGGTTAATATAGTATTGACAATATGTTATTTGTCTGTTAAACTCTTTATTCCTCCTTCAAATAAATGTAATAACCTTAGACAGAGTATCTTTTATTGGCGATATTTTTCATTAAGTACTTTGTATACTATCATTCCACTTTCTTCTGAACTGTAGAGTTTCTGTTGAGAAATTTACTGAGTCCTGTGGATATTCTATAATATGTGACTTTACTTTTTTCTTTCTTTTTTATTATCTTTTCTTTTTTGATTTTTAATATATATGTATATATACATATATATATTTAAAATCCTTCACCAGTGCAACATTCCCATGACCAATATCCCAAGTGTCCTTCCTCCCCACCCCACACAGGCCTGTACTCTAGACAGGCTTTCTACTTTCCTCATTTAGTCGCATTTTGTTATACTAGTTCTCAGTGTAATTATGTGACTTTCGCTGAGTTATTTTTGTTGCTTTTAGAAATTTCTATCTTTGATTTTACCATTTAATTATAATATACAATTTCATATTTATTAAATCCTAAGATGCATTATCTAATATTTATTAATTGTCTCTCTAATATTTATCAAAATTAAATATTTAACTGTAGTACTAATATTGCTTTGTATCTGTGTGTGTTTGCAACTCTGTGATCTTCCTAGACCTGGATATCTAACTCCGTTTTCTGTGTAGGAAATTTTTAGCTATTATTTTCCAAATATAAATTATTCCCCCTTCTCGGTTTCTTATTGAGGAAATCCTCTGATGACAATGTTGTTTCTATTAATAGTGCCCTAAGTAGTTGTTATGTTATCATTATCGTTTTAAATTCTTTTCTTGTTTGTCCTTTTGGATGGTTTTCAAAACTTTATTCTTGTTTTTGAATTTTATATTTGGTTTTTTCTTGCTGCTGAATACTTCAGCTATTTCTCTCTTTAGTTGTTATTTTTGTTAGAATTTTCTCATATTGTCTCTTATATTTATCATAATTTATTTTAAATTAGCTTCTATTATTTATACGATCATCATTAAGACTGTTACTTTGAAATCTTCTGTTGGTAGCTGCTTGGCTTTAAGCTTTCTTCTCAAACTGCTGTCTTTTTCGGGGGGGGGGTCACACCTAACAGTACTAAGGGGTTACTCCTGGCTCTATGCTCAGAAATCACTCTTGGCAGGCACAGGGACTATATGGAATGCCGGGATTTGAATCACAGTCCTTCTCCATGCAAGGCAAATGCCTTACCTCCATGCTATCTCTCTGACCCCAAACTGGTGTCTTAATCTATTAGGAATTATGAGTCCCTTCATTCCCTATTTTATCTAATAAATAGGGACTGATGAAATAGAGAACTGGGGACTTGTGTTTCAGTGGCATTAAGCTATATCTTTGGTTTAACCATTATGTTTATCAACTAATCGTTGACAATATGATCAAGTAGGCCTTGACGTAATCTTGATATTCCCAACTGGTACTGACATTTGCTATGGTCACACAAACCCTGAGTCGAGAAGATATGAAAGTAGGCAGAGACCACAGATATAGCCAGTGGCAGAGCATATACTTAGGAAATGTCCAGGTTAGACAGTGAAAGATACTGCTATCACTGTACCTGTGTGCCAGGTTAGAGGTAACCTGAACACCAACTTGATGGATGCAGCTACAAGTGCAGGTAGTGGCTTTTTGTCAAGTTCAAACGAGTCTGGATGGTTCTTGGATTTCTCAGTTATCTAATGTCTAGTCAAACACTATTGCTATATAGAAGCCTAGATGGTGGGTGGTGGCTGATATACTGATGCCAAGGCCAGTTCCAGATAAGACTGGGATCTCAGTCACTGCTGATATGTGTACCACTGCCCTTCCAAGGAGCAAGCAACCTTGTAGAGTTATAGTTTCCTGTGCTTTGGAAAATCTATGTGTGCATTCCATTTTCAGGGCTATAACAAAAAAGACAAGCAATCTTGGTACAATACTTTGGTACAAGGTAATTGCTAGGGTGGGTGACACTATAGTAAGGATGTGGAGAGTTGATGGAATATGATGTTCACCAGCACTGCTCTTGTAAGGCTGAGGGAAATCACCAGATATACACCTATCAGAGACTCAGACTTCTGTTTATACCCTGTACTTCTTGCCATCTTTCTCTTGTAAAGGACAGAATCATTGATTCTGCAAACAGTGAGAGCCGTGACTTCTTCCTTACCTATCTGGATGCCCTTGATATATTTTTCTTGCCTAATTGTATGACAAGTACTTCCACACTATGTTTAATAGGAGCAGTCAGAGAGGGCAGCCTTGTCTTGTACCAGATTTTAGGGGAAAGACTTAGTTTATTTCTATTGATGATAATATTTGCCATAGGCTTGTGGTAAATGGGCTTGAATATATTGAGAAAAGTTCCTTTCATTCCCATATTTTTTATATTTTATTTTAACACATTGATTGTTGTATTAAATAAATAAAGATGAAGCTGGATGGAGATGGATGGAGATGGAGGCCTCTGTCTGCTCTCCCAGGCCACGTGGCTCCATC
>PVKC010014363.1:0-22219 GCA_004027635.1 Crocidura indochinensis | reverse complement strand
TATCTTTGTTCAAAATTAAGATAGAAATATATAATTAAAATATTTTATGATATTAGTCAAATTGACCATTCATATATATTTTTTATCAGTATATTTATAATTGTTAATTACCTATAGGATGCTAGGACTTCCATGAAGACTTATGGAGTCTTATTTTGTGATTAACTTTTAAACCACATAAAGGCATATATCCTTGCACATCTTATTACAGCCATGTAAGACTAAAATACAATGTGGCTTTATTTGATCTCTGAGTTCAGATGTTTGTTTTTTTCCTTTAAAATTACAAATCTTGAAAATTTTTGTAAACACCTTCTGTGCTGTGTATGATTTGCCCCACATGCAAACCAAATGGACAAATAATTACTTAGATTATTGATGGCTTTTGCTTTTATATCATAAGTTAAGGAGAGATTTGGCAAGCTCAAGTTAACAAAAGAAATAGAATGTGAAAGTGTAACATTTTGAATAGCCTCCATTCATTGTTTATTTCTATATCTTTAAGCATAACATACATTTAACATTTCATTTTACCATAAAATCAGTTTGTTAAGGATAAAATCTTTAATTTTTTATCTTTGCGACAAAATGATGCAAGAATATGAAACCAGGTATTTTCCCCTGAAAATAATATTTAATTGTTTTAATAATGTAAATCCATGTATTCTATTGCATAGTATTTTGGTTTTTATAGTTTCCTGTCAAACTGTTTACAGGAACTTGAAAAGAACTAACATTTAAAACGCATGTGATCTTTGTTGAGCTTGTAAGTCAGAGTTTGTTAATCTTATAATATTGAGTTTGGACATTTTATTTTACCCAATGATAGAATTTTTGAAAGAAGAAATTGGACTAATCCTGTGTTGAACTCTCACTTACACTCCTTTTCATAATTTTAACACTAAAATCATGTCCAAGGTTGGAGGTTCAAAATGCTAATGAAGCAAGCAATGCATTCCAGAACATGAAACCATATTGGGCATGTGCTAAAGATGGCACCACCTCTAGATTCTCTGATGGGCTCTAGGGGCAGGGGTCTTAGTACTTGCTGTGCTTAAAAACAGAGATGACTGAACAATGAGAGTGAGTTACTTCTTAAGACTGGGTCTCATGCCGTCTCTCCTTATGCTGGATCATAGATAACTTGAAGTTTTGTTGAAACCAGTATTTGCCTGTTGGTTTCTTTCCAATTTCCACTTAAGGATAAGAGCTAAACTCATCAATTTATAACACTTGGCATTTATTCTGGGCCCCTCTAAAGCTCCACTAATATTTTAGTAGGCCTTAGGATAGGTACTGAAATTTTCAACTTCATGCACCATAAATACTCTGGAAGTCATGTAATTATCTTTATCAGCAGAGTTTTCAGTCTCTCCCTATACTTGTGTACATCTCCATCTGCCCTATTACCTTTCCTCTTTCACTCTGATTTGAGGTATTCAAGCTGCTATATGGAAGAAACTAGCTGACCTCTTCATTTCAGGATATAAAGGAGCATCCTTAATCTTTTCTCTAGCTACCAGTTTCATTCTGCTCTCTCACATCTAGTTTTATATTACAATTTCTTCCCAAAACTGTCAAATGTCTCCTGGGTGGAGAGGAAATTCTAAATTGGCCACTATTGAGAACCACTGTAGTATGACAATGGATTGCCTTGGCTTGTCAAAGAAAGTCTTCAAACTTATAAATCCCTGGATAGAAATAAAGAAATGAAAAAAAGAATTAAAATACTATGAAGTATGCATAATTAATACAAATTATTAAAAAGAAACTTTTATGTTCCATCAACTTTGATATACAGGTTATTTACTATACATAAGTTATTTAATACAGGTTATTATAAAGGATCTTTATTGTTATTAATTTTTTTTGGTTTTTGGGTCATACCCGGCAGCGCTCAGGGGCTACTCCTGACCCTACACTGAGAAATTGCCCCTGGCAGGCACAGGAAACCATATGGGAAGCCGGGATTCGAACACCGTCCTTCTGCATGGGAGGCAGAAGCTTTACCTCCAGGCTATCTCTCCAGCCCCAACAAGTACCTTTTATGTCCCACCAACTTCGATATACTTATTAAGTGATAGCAATAGATTCTTTTGGGGGGTTGGGGTACACCTGATGATGCTCAGTGGTTACTCCTGGCTATGCACTCAGAAATAGCTCCTGCCTTGGCGGACCATATGAGATGCCAGGGGATCAAACCTTGGTCCGTCCTAGGCTAGTGGGGGCAAGACTTTCGCCACCACTCTGGCCCCCACCAATAAATTCTTAATAATAAAATAAATTACTTTTAAAAAGCATTTTGCAGAGTACATGAAGGTCACCCTCAGCTAATGAGAACATGTGTTGTGACAGTACTTACTTCCACCCTCTAATTCTCTCTCAGCATATTTCTTTAGGGAACCCAAGCTTATTTCAGCTTTTGGTATAGAGGTTCTAACCCAAAAGTCTACAAAATATCTAACATTGCAAATGTGATATAAAACTGGGTTATTTTGGTGCTGCAGCTGTTAGAGGCATATGCATTCTGAGCATGAAATGCAACTCTGACAATGTACAATTGTTGTCGAAGCAATTATATTGTCTTTTGCCTTAATTCTGGCACCCTTCACATGGTGTTTGGAAGACTAGGAAAAATTCCCGCCATATAAGCCAGGAGAAATGTTGGGTGTGAAGAGAGTCTTAAGGGAATTAGTTCAGAAATCACACGTTATAGGTGCCAATTCTCAGCTCAGATTAAATGAAAGTGAACAATATTAAATAACTATCCAAAGAAATACAATATTTAGATGACCTTGAGCAGGTTAAGACTTTATAAGTTTGAATATTATATCCATGTAAGTGGGAACATACTTAGAATTTTGTCTGGCATATAGTTGGAATTGAATTGATATAAGCTATCATATTATTATCGTTATTTTTAAGTTTTCTTTTAAGTATGGCAAAGAAAGCATAAGGTAGAAAGGATAAAAGAAAAATGAAGTCATATATAAGAATAAAATTTTGGTTCAGCTATCTACTGTGTTAACTCTTTTTGAAGGTCATGGGAAGGTCTTTAGGACACAGTGGAGATTACACAGGGATTATTCTAGAGGTACTCAGGAGACTATATAGGATACCAGGGATCAAATCCAGGTCATCCATGTACAAAGCAACCACCATACTTTCTGTACTATAAATTTGGCTTCTGTGTGAACTCTTGTGCCAATCATTTTAGGTTACTTTCTGTAAACAGAAAATAACAAAAGACTAAAATAAAAACAGTTGTTTTTCAACCTAAAATTAATTTCTTTTTCAGAATGAATTTAAGGCTCATTTTATTATTCATCTAAAATTTATTTCTTGTCCATCAAGTTCCAGTCGCTGTTTTTCTCTACATCAGGGTCTCAAACTCGCTGCCCGCGGGCCGTTTGCAGCCCTCCATACAACATTTTGTGGCCCTGCCTAGAGGAATCTATTTTGTTTTGTTTTAGTTGTTTGGGTCACACTCCCCAATGTTAAAGGCTTACTACTGACTTTGCACTCAAGGATCATCCCGCCTTTGTCCCTTGCGGCCCCCAGGTAAATTGAGTTTGAGACCCCTGCTCTATATCAACCTTAAACTAGGACTTTGACTGTCAGAGCAGGAGCTATGTAATATTTTCTTTTGGTGAAAGGAAATAGTCAAGATGGTAAATCATTTAGAGTCTGCACAGAAATAATAATGTAAATGATCAAAGCAAATTATAAGGCATTTTTGTGTTCATAAGTGGAAGAATACATGTAAATATATAGAAGTAGCACAGTAGAATTAGATAGCAACAACAGACCGTATCTAATGATCTCTGAATCTTTATATTTGCTGCTGTAACCACAGTGAGTTCGCATAACAACCAACTAATGTTGATGTGGCTCCATTTTTACAGATAAAGGTAACAAAGTTCTTGACAGTGCAACATAATCCATAGGTAAGATAAAACAGACTAACTGAAAGGCACATATTAAGTACTTGATAAAGTGTATTCTCTCCTTAACCTCTTATAGTTGCATAATGGCTTATTTTTGCAACATTTGGAATTGTTTTTAGACTCTCTTTCCATGTAGGGAGAGCAGTAGGAATAAAATTTGATACAGATGGTACAACTAGCCCTTTGGAGTTCTTACTCACTAAATTTCTCTCTTATACCCAACCCCCTCCAATAAAATTTCTACACAGTGTCATCTACTTTGGAAGCTCCCTTTCTTATGCAGAATTGGCCTTTTGCCTATCCTTCTCAACTCCAAGCTATTAAATTTTAATCTTTCTCTCTCCTAAATATTAGTGCCCCTCCCATGACCTCCCCAAAATACACCACACATACACACACACACACACACACACACTTTTGGCAAATCTTTCTAGTATAAACAGATGGGCTATCTGTGTTGCTGGGAGACCACTTCATAAAGGAATCTGGTCCAAGGGGAGTGAGAAGGAAGGACCAGATCAGTCCTGTGGTGTAGTAGCTAAGACCCACCCTTGTTTCTGACTCGTGAATTTAATTCTAACCTCATTATCTGCTAGCTGAACAAACTTGATGAGGGCACTTGCCTTCCATGATACTCAAATTCATCTCTAAAATGAAAATTATAGTACTATTAACTCATGGGTATTCTGTGGATAGTTAATCAAGTAACGTTTAGAAAACTCTTTAGTTTCTGTGCCATGAGAAATCTCTGTTCTTTTACATTAGTTTTGTCAAGATGAGCAAAACATGGGAGGACAAGTTGCGAACCACATTCACTAAAATCCAAGTCTGAGTTTTGGAGGTGGTTGGCAATTTACTCCTGTTTATGGAGATTTTTAGGTTACATCTTAGACAAGGACAATAGTAAAAGCAGCGTGAATTTTAATTTAAATCTTTGTTATGCACGTGTCATCATCCCCACCAGCAGCTGATTTATTATGGGGAGATTCAACCAACATCTATTTTGTTTTTTATCTAATCTTTTATAATATCTTTATTTTAGCACTATGATTCTAAACATAGTTGGGTTTCAGTCATAAAAAGAACACACACACACACACACACACACACACACACATACACACGCACCCTTCACCAGTGCAATATTCCCACTCACTCTGGCACAGAGTACATGAAGATTATCTGCTTGGATTATTGCTCATAATTTGGATGAATTTGTACCTTCATTCCCCATTTTCCCCCATTTCCCCATTTCACTCCACTCTTCCTGCTCACTACCGATAAAAGGGGAGTGTTTAGGGGCCTGAGAGATAGCACAGAGGTAGAGCATCTGCGTTGCACGCAGCCAAATCCAGGACAGAAGGTGGTTCGTATCCCTGCATCCCATATGGTCCCCTGTGCCTGCTAGGAGCGATTTCTGAGCGCAAAGCCAGGAGCAATCCCTGAGCATCGCTGTGTGTGATCCAAAAACAAATAAAAGGGAAGGAAGATGTTTACCTTGGAGTATCTGGTTCAGCCTAGCCAGAGGGTCGGTCGGCTTTCCATGTACACTTAAAGTGAATAGAATTCTTTTGGTGTTCAAAAATCACCAGAGCTGTCACATCTCCCCCATGTAAGCTGTGCATGCCTTTTTCTTACCCTGGGACCCCTTTCTTTCTCAGGCAGCAAACCAGCTTGCTTAAAAACTAGTCTGCTTCCCCCCAATCCACAGTACCAAAGTTTGCCAGGAGCCGGCGGGCCCAGTTGCTAGCTGAGCAGCACCAATGCCTGCGGGTTCCACTTTGCCCACCCTCTCGCCCTCCCCTCTGGAGCTCGCAGCTGGCCAATTGCAGCAAGCACAGGGACGCCTGCCTGGGCTGCCTCCCCTTCCCGCCTCTCCCCTACTCCAATTCTTCCCTTGGCAGGCACCCCTGGGCGGCTTCCGATTGCCTCCAGGGCTCGCTGGCTTTTCTGTGCGCACAGCTAGCCCACCCTGCCTTTCTCCGAGTTCCCCCCTCCCCGGTCCAGCTCTTAGGCACCCATCCCGACTCTTGGAGAAAGCAGGACTCTTGACCCTGAGCACCGAGCACAATAGTGTTCCTGGAACTTCATTTGCAAGGGTGCGAGGCGTGAACCAGGACGGACGATGGATCCCGTGAGTCAGGTAGGACCAGAAGCAACATGGGTGGGATGGGGTCTGCTTCGGGACCCCCTGTGACTCAATAAAGGGACCCTTAAGCTCTCTCCTAAGGCTTTCTCTTTTTCTTCTTTTTGCTTCTTCCATCCCAAGCTGGCCTCGGCAGGCACCTTTCAGGCGTTAAAGGAGCCCCTCGCCTTTCTGCGAACCCTGGAATTGGTGAGTTGCGGGGCGCCTTGGGGACCCACCGGAGCTGCTGCGTGACACTCAAATGAGGCGGGTCTGCTTCGATCTGGGCAATTTGCCTCCTTCAGCATCCCCGCTCTAGGGCCCAGATTCAGGGATCCCCGCTCGAAGGTGGGACTGTGGACCTGCAGACGAGGTGTCATCTCACCTCAGTTTTTGCTAACCAACATGCATGCACAGGGACCATAGAAAGGAATGGCGTCTCCTCGGGAGGTGGGAATGGAACAGCCACCAAGGCTGTTAATCCACCAAGGATTGTCACCTGGACGTTGTGGGAGCTGCCGGGCTCCAGAGGAGGGAGGGAACCGTGACTGAGAAAGCTCGGAAAGTTGGTCAGGACTTGGACAGCTCCACGGTGGTGGTGAGGCTTAGCGCTTCTGGGGAGCATCTGGGAAGGTGCCCAGATACCAGGAATGATGGGTTCTGCTCCTTCCACCTTACTTTCTACATTCTGACCTCTCCATAGTGAGTTACTCGAGATTTCTCTGTAGATCTCCACTACCCAATACTCTTCCCAATTTCGGGCCTTCTTTGCATCATGTTGCATTTGGGCTAGAGTTTTAGGACTCTTCTTTGTCCATTTCACGAAACAACCTGATAATCCTTCTGGCATCTTTGCACTTTCCCATCTTTAGTCTTTGTATGTGGGCTTAGGGAAGTGAAATTGTTGTTCTCCTTAGTTTCTTTTACAAAACAAGATGAGGATTCAATCTTAGGGCAACTTGTTTGTTCACAGATGAGTGAAGCCCAGAAATAGTTCCTCACTAGGCCACAGAGCAATGTGTGTTTTGGGCTTGGATGATGGTTATTGAGAGTGAAGTCTGTAGGTCACACATTCTCTCATGCTAGAGCTCTTAAAAGGCGGTGAAACTATCTGAACAAAAAGTTCACCCCATCATGTAGCATTAATCATAGGTTTTAGACAAACTAGCCGGGAAATTATGTAAGTGTCTGCTTTGTCCTCCCAGATTTTAGCTACGAAGGCTGGCATTTCATTTAACTAAACAAACCTGGGCCATGTGTACAGGGGTGATCTTGGGATAATCACACCTGCATAAGATGCATGAGTGTCAAGTGATATACATCAAGTGACATACATACATTTGCTGAACCTCACAGCTAGAGGTTCAAGGACCTTCAGATCTAGAGATTCTGGAATATCTCTTTTAAAACTGCTGCCATGAAGGTCGTTAAAACAAGTAAAAACAGTTGAATAAAATAAAATTCAAGAAACTTTCCTTTGACTCCCTCAGAATATTGTACTCACTCGTTTATCCAGCCATTTCAATAAACATTTCTCATGGAAGTTTATTATCCATCATTTCACTTCCAAACCATTATCTTTAGAAACAAAATTCAAAAACCTAACACCATTTTTATTATAATCTCATATGTCTCACCTTGTTGCCCAGCTGAAATATTAATTCTCATTCTCTTCAATCTCATTATAACATTATTATGCATTACTACTCATCACAAAATCTTCTCCAGGTATACATTTCAAACTTGAATGCATTTGTTTAAAACATAACTGTCTGGGAATAAATAAAAATGTTGCGATCATGCATTTTAAGCTGGATCTTTAGAGAAACATTTTGCACATTTAAGTTATAAAACAATCCCAATTACTATTAGTTCTCTCTAAAACTTTTACATTAGTTTTTATATTTCTGATTATACTCTAAGAGTATATTAATATATTATATTAAATTAAATTTCATCTTTTAGGCTCATATTAATTTTTTTCTCAATAAAATTATTTGAGCGCTCTCAAAAATTTTCTATCTGGTCTTTGTTTTCCATTAAATTTATTCATTACAAGTGGATATACCATTATAGCTGTTTCTTTTTCAGCATGTGAACATGTGTGAGAGAGAAAAAAACGAGAGGAAGAGTGAGAAAGACAGGAGAAAAACTACTACATTAAAAATATTTACAAGGTCAAAGAGATGGTAAAGGGGTTAAGAATCATGCCTTGTATACAGATGACCCCTGTTTAAATCCTAGCATTGCATATGGTCTCCCCTGAGCATCTTCAGAGGACACTTCTACATTTCTAAATATAGAACCAGGAATAATTCCTTAGCACTGAGGATTATGTGACCCAATCCTGTAAAATTCATTTCTCTCTTAGACCTTTAAGGCTTCAAGAGGAGGAGATTTTTGCTTAGAAATCAGTGATGGTCTGTCCTTGGTTGAAAATGAACCTGATTAATGGACAAAAAGATTAAAATTAAAGTCAGTTGATCTACATTATAAATGACTAAGGTAGAAAATGAGAACAGAGATATAAAAGGTTAGTAACTGAGAAAGTTTAGCACACTATAAGGGGACTTAAATTCTCTGACTCTGAGGAAGAGAGACACACACATAATAGTCTCACTATCTATGGGTTTTAAGAAAAATAAAAGACATAAGTCTCACTTATCTATGGGTTTTACGAGAAATAAAAGACATTATTGTAATCATGCCCAGAGATGAGGGCTGGAAGGACTGGCTCACAATATGAAGCTTCCCTCGAAGAGAGGTAAGCAAAGTTAGAGAAATAATGCACTATCAACTAACAAAACCATGTTAATTAGTGAGAGAAGTAGAATACCTGTTTCGAATACAGACAGAGAGTAGGGGATGGGGGCATTAGTGGTGGGAATGTTGCACTGGTGAAGGGGGGTGTTGTTTTTGTGACTGAAACCCAACTACAGCCATGTTTGTAATCATGGTGTTTAAATAAACGTATTATAAAATAATAACAATTATAAAAATAAAAAAGGAAATTACTTGACATCTGTACCAACTTTTTTTTTTATTTCCTCTGCCTTTATCCATTTCTGTTATCAGTGCCACTAGTTCTCATAGGCTAAAGGTTCAATTGTATTGAGATAGCTGGAGTCTCTCCCTTTCTACTATAAAAATAATATAGTTCATATACAATTATAAATGTTGAACATTCCACTGTGTTTTATTATAACCATATCTAATTGGATATATAATTGATCTATTTCTTAGAACAGGAACCTATCCCTGTCAATAAAGTATCTAATCAGATACAAAAAAAATTGTCTGACTCAATAATCTCTCTACTAGTATTATTCAAAGTGCATAGTAAATAGTAAGTGTTGAGTAAAAATGGTATATTAATAAGAAATAATACTAAAAAGCTCCAGTTTTTACTGATTTTTTTTGTAGAACAAAATAGTCTTTAATGTATTTAAACCATAAACATTACTACAGGATTTATGCTGTGAAAAAGGTTTTTCTAAGTATATATGATAAAAAGATATTAATTTGCAATGTTACTTGTAAAATATGGAAAAATCGTAAACAGGAATGTGGTCTAAGTCTGATTTATGTATAATAAGTTATCACACTGTTTTTAAAAATAAGTAAATAAGGGCAAGGATCTATGGTGTAGAGGCAAACAAAGCATTTGTATGTATATAAACCACTATGACAATAAGCATGCTATCCAACTATGACTATTAAACTTAAAAATGTAACTCTCAAGGCATCACATTGTTGGGGGTGGGATAGAGGGATCTGAGCCCAATAGTAGATAGCTGGGTGGTGGAATTTTAGGTAGGAGCATTATATGCCTAAAAATTTAGAATAAATACCTATGTAAATAACAATTTCAAAATAAAATAAAAAATTTATAAATTACTATGCATAGTAAGATCTGAAAGTAGATGACAGAGATAAAATACTGGTGTTAAGGTGTTTGCCTTGCATGCTGTATATCCTGATTTGATCCCAGGCACTTCATATGTCCCAAGCAACATCAAGAATGATCTCTGAGTACAAAGAAAGGACTAATATTTTAGCACTGTTGATATGTATGATCCAAAAACCTAGGAAAGAAATGAAATATGAGTAATTAGTTCTATTAAATTTAAGTGAGAAAAATATAGTTCATTCTTATATGTGATAAAATGGATAATTAGGAAAAATAACTTCAATTCTTTTAATTCATGCAGACAAATACATTCAGTTAGATTTCAAAGTAATATACAGAGTTCAGTACAAACTTTTCTAAAAACAAAGTAAAATATGGGTGGTATGCATGTAATTTGTACATAGAGTAAAGAATAAGCGAATTCTACTGATTGATAAAATTGTTTTATTTTTTTATTCTGGTGGACATGATTTGAGTATCAGCAGGGAGAAAGTGAAGAGGATAAAGTACCATTATGATAAGCAGAAAGATGGCAGGCACATTACATTTTTCATTTATGCACATGGCTTCACTTATTATTAAGACAACTCACATTTAACCTACAGTGTTATTACCTTTAAGGACAACCAATTTGAATTTATTCTGTTAGAGAGAATATGTAATTTATGTGTGTGTTTTATTTATAAATAAAGTAGACATAAATTCTAAACAACATAAAAGTTGAGCCTTCAGGGAGAAAATTTAGCCAGTTTCAAAGACTTTGAAGCAAATTCTCAAATCCTTAATCCTGGCATAAATGAACAAAGTCAGAGGATTTTTCACTATCTTTTCAGTCAGAACAGAAATTCAGAACTCAGCACTAAATGTGATGTGGGTTATCTCATTTATTTCCTTATATAAAATAAATCTAGTAAATATAGCAAAAGTCACTTGGAAATGGTTAAAAAACAAATAACAATGAGTTTACTCCAGTTCTTAGATTTACTTTGCAAAATTCAGATATTGCTGAACCTGCCTGCAACAGATATTTCTTTTATTTGGGGGGAATTGGGGAAGAGTGGGGGGGGCATATCTGGCAATGATCAGGGTCACCACTGCTAAAGGGCCTCAATAGCAATATTGTAAACTGAGTAAGAATATAACAAAGATCTGTTTCTGGGCTTTCATTTGATTCCAGTAGACTAAATATCTGAATTTTTAAAGTTAGGAAATTAAACTCAAGATTCTTTGAACTTGGGGCCACAGTAGTAGCACAATAGTAGGGTGTTTGGCTTGCATACGGCTAAATCAGGATGTGGGTTTGATCCTTGGCATCCCAGATGATCCCCCGAACCAGGAGTGATTTCTGAGCACAGAGCCAGGTGCAATCCCTGAGTGCCATCAGGAGTGCCCCCCCCAAAAAAAAACAAAACAAAATATTTTTGACTGTTCAGGTTCCAAACTTACTTTAATATCTTTTGTTCTATTTTTTGAAAAGTGCTATTGGAATTTGAATAAACTTACAATAATTTGACTCTGTATAGTGTTTTGGATAAAACGATCACTAAACAATGTTAATTCTTTTGTTCAAGAATATGAAATACTTTCTTTGTTTAAGAATATGAAATATTGGGGCCCGGGAGATAGCATGGAGATAAGGCGTTTGCCTTTCATGCAAAAGGTCATCGGTTCGAATCCCGTTGCCCCGTATGGTCCCCCGTGCCTGTCAGGAGCAATTTCTGAGCATGGAGCCAGGAGTAACCCCTGAGCACGGCCGGGTGTGACCCAAAAAACAAACAAACAAAAAAGAATATGAAATATTTTCTTTGTTTTTTGGGCCACATCAGTTTGACACTCAGGGGCTACTCCCGGATATGTGCTCAGAAATCGCCCCTGGCTTAGGGGGTCCATATGGGACACTGGGGGAATGAACCGCGGTCTGTCCTAGGATAGCGCTTACCTCTAGCGCCACCTCTCTGATCCCAAATATGAAATATCTTCTCGTTTCCTGTGTCATCTATTTATTTCAATAATATATTTTAATAAATACTTTTTACCTTATTTGTTAAATTAATTTATAGGTACTTGACATTTTGCTGTTGCTGTTGATATTGTTTTGTTTTGTATTTTTGGGGCCACACTTAGTGCTCAGGGCTTTCTCAAGCTCTGTGCTTGAGGATAACTCCTTGTGATCATATATGATGCTGGGGCTGTAACCCAGGTAAGTTACATTCAGGACAAGCTTCTAGCTCAGCGAACTATATCTCTCTGGCTTTAGAGATTCAAATCATTTTTATGCAAATTTAAATAAGATGTGTTCATGATATTTTTTTCACTTTTGATATATATGAAATATATATATATATTTACTCTATAGTCTGTTACTTTACTGTATTGAATTATTGTTTCTAATAGTCTTATGGTGAAGTCTCTAAGATTTTTCCAAGTTTATTATTAGTCATTTACCAAAATGTGATATTCTTTTCCATATTCCTCTCATTTAGTTTTGCTAGTAAACTCAAATGCGGTCATGTAGTTCTGATCCCATATGCAGTGCTGGAGAATTTAATCTTTCACTGCTGCATCTTTGAGCAAGGCAGTGCCTTATCCTCTGTACTATATCTCTACCCTTCTACAAGATCATTATTTGGCAACTTTCATACTTTCCCAGTAGAACTTGGCCTGTGTCCTTTCCCTTTGTAAAAATTATGATAGCACCTTCTTTTCCTTTAGACTCTTCTCAAGTTTCTGAATTTGTACATAGAGAAATATGGGGAGATGCAAAATGAACACATTGATTTCTAAAAATATTTTTACAAGTGTAAGAGTATCCGAAAGTCTAAATCTCCCCCCAAATATTGCTTGGATGATACAATCTCCAACATTGCTGAAGTCTGAATTCTGGACTATAGAATTAACTGCTGTATCAGTTTTCCTGGTCTTTCTTATTTGTAACTTTTTGACATCCAATTTTGCAATTCCATTTTTTCTATAGATGCTGGATTTTGTGTCTCTACTCAGACTTTCTTCTATGTCTCTCTTATTTTTAAATGAAGCCAGCTAATCTAAAGGTACATGATATGTGAAATATATGTATACTTGATTTATATAAAGGCACTAATTTTTTGCCAAAAAGTATTTCTGAATGCAATTCTTAACTGTCTTTTGCCAGGAAAACATTATAATTTTACTTAATATTAATAGCACTCATAACAATGTTATTGATAATAAAGTAAGGCATATTAGTATACTATATTACTATATATTACTACTATATCATGCTAAAATTTACCATTTTACCACACTAATGGTAGAGCTAACAGTAGTTGTTGCTACATTTGTCTTCTAGGTTCATCAAGACACTACATTTCAGTATTTTCCATGTACCATTTCAGTGATTCTGTATGTCTCTCACATTCACACTTCATCATAAAATTTAAGAATTTTAACTAGCTCATCAAGGAAAAAATTGTAGGGAATAGCAAAACCAGAAGTTGAGTAGTCATATTACAAACTGATTTGCCTTAAATGCTATACATTTTTTTTTTTGCTTCCTTCAATGTGCCAGGAACCTTTTATACCTTATCCTTAGACTTCAAAGGAATTTTAAAAGATAGATTCTATCTTATTCTGAAGTGTTTAGCTCAATCACTCAGATGTGTATCTAAAGCCTTTTATGGAAATGTCAAGGAGTGTTTTTATTTGAGATGAGTTCAATATACATCAATTATTTTATATTCAGTTTTATTTTCTGTTGATTATTAACAAGATAGAATAAGTCTAATGAAACATGAGCAATTTTACTTTTAAAAGATATATGGAGGGCCCGGGAGATAGCATGGAGGTAAGGCGTTTGCCTTTCATGCAAAAAGGTCATCGGTTCGAATCCCAGTGCCCCATATGGTCCCCCGTGCCTGCCAGGAGCAATTTCTGAGCATGGAGCCAGGAGTAACCCCTGAGCACTGCCGGGTGTGACCCAAAAAGACAAAAAAAAAGATATATGGAATATCTTTTTATGTTTATTTTGGGGGGAAACAAATGACGCAGTGCTTAGGATTAATTCTGGTTCTGTGTTTAGTGAACAATCCTGGTCATAGTGCTGGACCATATGTAATCCCAGGAATTGAACCCACGTTAATTGTGTGCAAGGCAAGCAACTTAACCGCTTTACTATTATCACCAAAGCTTCACATCTAAAAATAATCTTAATTTGTTAATAACTTAGTCTCATTTATCTACTTTTAAAAAGAAATCTGTGCACGCGTCAGACAGCTTTTATTTCTAAGTGTAAACAAGACAGGCAATTCTTACATACAACTTATTAAATTTTGAGAAGATTTCTACCTTTGAGGATATGATGTATTTTTAAAGCTCCATGAAAGTGGATTTAACTATACATTACCCACTTTTCAAATAGTGATAAAAATATTGTGTAATTGGAATATAAATAAAAACATTATATAAAAGAGCAATAATGTATGTCCTAAAAATTAAATAGAAGGTGATATTGATAATACTGATAATGATGAGAAAGCAGAAAAAGATGTAGAGTAACATTTTGGTAATTTGGGCATTTCATCTCTCTTTTAGATTCAGGTAAGAAAAGTAGGAAATAAGAAAAAATATTAGTAGAAAGTAACAGAAAGTCTCTAAGAACAAGAATACAGACATTTTTGAGTCCACATTATTGGTTTATCTTGGTTGTAGAATAGTTGACTCAGTTATCATAGAAATGGGCATATTGAATTCTTAGGAAGGAAGAACTCAAATATAACATCAAAAAGTGTGATGAGTGAGTGAAGCCAAGTTTCCCATGTTGAATTCAAGACAATGAATCAGGCTAATTTAGCATAATATTGCCAACATTTGTCTTGATTTTTTTTTTGTTCTTGTTTTTGGGTCATACTTGTTCTTATTGTGCAATCACTTTCTGCTTTTCAATAAATTAATTCTTTTTCTTTAATTTTATAGTTACTTTCTATATGTGTTTATTAAATAGGGTGGTTTATAAGAGTCTATATGCTTATGTCTTTAAGGGGAACAATGTTTCATAATTTTAGTAACCACCAAGTTGCTAACATACCTCCAGCACAAGAGCCGAAGGAAAGCCATAAGGTGTCTGCCTTGCGTGCTAGCCTAGGACGAAACGCGGTTTGCTCCCCCAGTGCCCCATATGGTCCCCCAAGCCAGGAGAGATTTCTGAGCACATAGCCAGGAGTAACCCCTGATCATAACTGGGTGTGGCTGAAAAAAAAAAAAACCTTGAAAAAGTACCTCCAGCTCCAGCACATTCCTATAGTCTTTTTCCGTATACCATCTCTACCTGCTTTTCACCTCAATTATGTGGTCAGAATCTGGTTTTTATTTTCATTAAATATTGACCATTCCTTGTTTTTTTGTTTATATTCTGCACAATTGATTTGTATCTCTTTCATGCATTTTGTTACTATAATCCCTTCCAATTAAAGTCATATTGCAGTAAAAGGCAACATTTAATCTATTTTTATAGTTTAGTGTTCTACTGTACATATATACATGTATATATGTACATACCACATACCACTTCTTTATCCATTCATTTGTCATTGGACACATAGCTTATTCCAGAGAATCACTACTATAAAACACATCACAAAGAACATAAGTATGCATACATTTTTGAATTAATATATTTGCATTCTTTGGTTAGATTTCTAGGAATGATATTTTCACATCAATGGTAGTTTTAGCTTATCTGTACTCTGGTTAAATCCTGTCTCTGTGAGAATCATTTTTGAGGAGACTATATGGGATGCCAAGAATCCAACCCTGATTGGTCACATGCAAGGCAAAAGCTTTACCCAAGGTTCTATCTCTCTGTTTATTCTATTTCCAGGTTATTCTATTTTTTAAAAATTGTACTCTATGCAACATAAAGTACATAAAATACTACTAAGTTTCATAATTCTTTTTTTCTACCCCCAAGTTTCATAATTCTTATCAACAAATTTACTTTATCATCAGAAAGCCCAAGATCCAAGGCCTCTGTGTAGGGCCATTTTAGCTTATTTGCTCAAAGACTTTAATCTAGTGCTCTAAGAGAATGAATAATGCTTCATTTTGGACAGTTATTATCACCAGACCATATCATTGGCTTGCAAATGTCAAATGCCCACTGTCATTTCTATTTTTTATGGTGTGAATGGAGTGTATCTTGAGATTTACAATAAGTTCTCTTTTATTAATCTCTAGTTAGGCACTGGGAAAGGCAATTACTTATAGTCACTTAGGGTTGAATAAAAGAAGTGAGTGCACATCTGGTGGAAGTTAAATTATGCTTTTAGCATTCTCCTTCCATTAAGGTAGCATACGTAATTTTTCAAGGAGAACTAATAGATATTTGAGATTTGGAGAGTATCGTTTCTGAACTTCTCTGAGGAGAATCATTGAGTGGACTCAGACTCAGTAAGTAGTTATATTTTATGACAAAATTTTATTCACTATATATGCATTTCCTAAATCTTTTCAAGATATTTTTATAGATGCATTGATTATATGCATACACATTTATAGTACGTAAGATATGCTTATAAAGAGTTCCATAAATTTCTGAAAGTGTATACATATCTAACAAAATTATGAATACTTAAATACATTTTCCTATTTTATACATTATCAAAGTAAAATGATTAAAATGTTCAGTTATGGATGTAAGAGAAATATATGGCATGTGTGTGAACTGCAATTCCCTGGAGTTGTTATTTTGAAGAATTTTTATGCCAAACGAAAAGACATACTCCCTGTAGTTTTAATAAATACTTACACCATCCATCTGGTGTATGATGAGACTGCCTGTCTGTGCTTTCATGCCCTTAACTTACCTAAAATCTTTGCTTGTACCTCATAAACAGTTTTCCCTCACACCAAGACCTGCCTCCACCCAGAGTCCTTCCTGACCTTGAGATTCAAAAGAAGTGAGAAGGTCAAAGAGTTAGATGGCAAGTGAAACTTGTGGAAAATCACTGTAGATCATAATAATCAGTGTGAAAAATGGAAAACCTGGGAAATTTTAAGGTAGAAAAAAATTAATTAGTAAGGAATTGAATGATGATTTTAATCGTGCTGGTTTCAGAGAACATATCTTAAATTCAGCAATAGCCATTGGATGGAATTATGGGCAAGTCAACCCAGTTCATAGAGATTTTAATGAATCAAGTTATGTTTACATGAAAAAATGAATGTGTAGAAACCATAAACAAAACTACTTATGTACCTGTATCATTGTATGTCTTCTATAATTGTAAATTAGGTATAACATTCCAGAAAGCTGGAATAAATAAAAAAAGATATTAAAATACTTTATCAGATGAACCAATAAATATCTGTTCTCTCTGAATCTAGAAATTTTTAACTAGGATTCTCCAATATTTACTGTGTCTATTCAAAAAGAAATAGAGAGAAGCACAAATTAACTTTTTGTTTATTTGTTTTTTGTAGTTTTTTGGGGGGGGTCACATCTGGCAGTGCTCAGGGGCTACTACTGGCTCTACACTCAGAAATCGCTCCTGGCAGGCTCCGTGGACCATATGGGATGCCGGGATTCGAACCACCGTCCTTTTGCATGCAAGACAAACGCTTTACCTCTGTGCTATCTCTCTGGCCCCTGTTTTTTTTTTTCTTTTTTATGGTTTTGTTATTGTTTATTGCTTGTTTTTTTTTCCTCCGTGGGTTTCTTTCTTTCTTTCTTTCTTTTTTTTGTGCTTTGTTTTGTTTTTATTTCAGGACTGGTGGTTATTGTGTAGTTGGTGTCTTTATTGCTGTGGTGCTTTTGAGTTTTATTTTTTAATTATTTATTTAATAATTAAGAAGCTAAGTTTACTAGTCATAGGATGTAAATTTGCAGTCTTAAGTCTTGTTTTTTCTTGTTTTGTTTTTGGGCCACACCCAGTGATGCTCAGGGGTTACTCCTGGCTATGCGCTCAGAAGTCGCTCCTGGCTTGGGGGACCATATGGGAACCTGGGGATTGAACTGCGGTCCGTCCTAGGCTAGCGCACCACTGCCCGGCCCCAAATCCTGTATTTTTTCTTTTTTTAAATTATTTAAAGCCATTAATTGATTATTATATCGGCTTATAATGTATTTAATTAGAAGTCATCATCGTGGTGATGAGTGATGCAATAGAGTTTTGCCAAGTATTACAGGCTTTACTAGTTGTTTGGCCTGTCAGCAGGAGTCATACTCAGTCATGCAACAAAGATCATGTGGTGTCAGGAATATAGTTAGGGCTTTGCACAAGCAAAAAATTCACTGTACCACTGCACTATCTCTCTGGTCTCTGGATTTTTGGTTTTGATTTTCTGATTTTATTTATTACCTTTCCCATTTTGCAGAGAAAGAATATTTGGGTTTGGCTCTCAGTTTCACCAGTTATAGGCTAAACACAACAGGCACATCACTATACCTCTCTAATCATTTTTGATTCCTTAGAGTAGAAATAATGATAAACTGCAGGCTTTGTTAATGTGTTCATTAAACAAGACAATGACAGAGTGATAGCACACTAAGCATTCACTCATACGCCCTTCAATATTTCCTTTCGTTCATTCTTTTGCCTCTAATTTTACTTTTACTGCTAGTGTATGGAAAGAATAAATTGGTAAGTTCACTAGGATATTTCTCTTAATTATCCTCGATCATGTCACCCTATCTATCCTTCCTTCTCTCCTTTCTTCTTTCCTTTCTTGTTTCTCCCTCCATTTCCTCTCCTCCCATCTCTTCTTCCTTTTCTTCTTAACCCTCCCTCTTCTCCTCTCCTTCCCTCTTCCTTTCCTTCTTTCCTCTCCTTCCCTCTCCTCTCCTTTCTCCCTCTACCTCTCATTCTTCTCTCTTATTTCACCTCACAACCTCATGCATGTACATATATTGCGTTTGCATTAAAAGCTGTAAAAAAGCAGGTAGGTTGCCTAAATTAAAGCAGAACAGTAATTTTTGGAAAATGTAATTAGCAGGAAAGAGTAATTAGACTGAATTGACAAGTACTAGCTTAGTATTCTAGACACAGGTTGTGTGCATCTTTAACAAGGTGACTATAAATGTATAAAGCTGTTTTATGAAAATTATATTTCCTTGTACTAAAAAGTCATAACCAGAACAAATAGTGTAAGTTCACTTGAATGACTGTAAGCTAATGAGATCCTAATATTTCTATATACCAAGATATATATTTACTATATACTATATATTTACTATATATACTATTTACTGCTACCTATGTTCTATATACAATTTAATTCATGTCTTACAATGATTTTACAGGGTCCTCTTGCTCAAAGTTTCAGAACTGATCAATGAGTAATAAAGGCAGTATTTCAAACTGCATCATCTCTGATATCTTACGTCTCCTATCAGTGCTCTGATTCAAATATATGAAATATATTATTTGTTATATTTTGATGCTTAGAGTCAGTTAATACTAAGTAATCATTTATTTTAAATTACAAGAATGGGGGTCAGAGTGATGGCACAAGTGCCTTGCATGGGCTAGTGGATCGCGGTTTGATCCCCTGGCATCCCATATGGTCCCCCAAGCCAGGAGCAATTTCTGAGTGCATAGCCAGAAGTAATCTCTGAGCGTCACCAGGTGTAGTCCCAAAACAAAAAAAATTACAAGAATGGAAGCAAAATTGATAACTAAAAATTACCTAAATTATCTGTGTGTTTATCTCTAAGACTTAGATCAATGCACACTGCATACATCTTATTTTGATGTGAAGAAACAAAATGGGAACAAATACACTACGTGGCCGGAGGGCCGTAGTTTGAGGACCACTATCTTAGATCAATGTTCTCTCTAAAACATGCATCTCACTTATTTGTCTCAAAGTTTCTTTGCTTACCAGTTGTTTTTCTTAAAAAAAATATGATATTTAGGTTACTTGCATGTCATTACCAAGTACCAAAAATCATATTGCTTAAGATACAGAACATTATTGTCTCAATTATGGAGATAGAGACACCACATGGAGATGTAGACAGAGTTAGTTTTTATATGAATTGTGAGACAGAATTTGTTTCAGAGCTCTTTCCTGATTTCTGGGTATTGAGTAGAAATTCTTGGTTTTCTTTAGCATGCCACATCAACCCACGGTATGCCTTTATATCCTTATAGTGTTTTTTCTATGAATCTGTGTCAAATTAACATTCTATTATGATTTGGGTCATGATATGTTAGGGTTGAATTCACTGCAGTATATCTATAGCCCTATACCCAATGAAGGTCGCATCCTGAAGACACAATTCATCTGATAAAAAAATGGGTTTCAAAAAAAAAAAATGGGTTTCTGGGGCCCGGGAGCTAGCATGGAGGTAAGGCGTTTACCTTTCATGCAAAAGGTCATCAGTTCAAATCCCGGTCCCCCGTGCCTGCCAGGAGCAATTTCTGAGCATGGAGCCAGGAGTAACCCCTGAGCACTGCCGGGTGTGACCCAAAAACCAAAAAAAAAAAAAATGGGTTTCTAATAATGGGTACTACTCTGTAATCTGACTTATTCCTTTTTATATATCCTGAGCATAGAGATATATGCTCTATGTCCTCTAGATAAAATACCTTTCTTCATAATTTTGATATTTTTATATTCCTCTCTGAGCAATTAACTGATAATTTGAGTAGTCTTCAAATGTAGATTATTGTTAAAATATAAATGTTTTGAACGTCTGTTATTGTTTAGCTTGGTTTCTCTGTTCTATACTTCTATTATTTTATAAGGTATAGACATTTTATTTTAAAAGGATGTTTATTTATTTAATTTTTGGTTTAGATTTTACCTCTGGCATGTTCAAAGGTTACTCCTGGCTCTGTGCTCAGAAATTAATCCTGGAAGACTAGGGGGACTATGCGTGATGCTGGGGATTGAACCTGGGTCATCCATGTGCAAGGCAAACACCCTGTTTACTGCCATGCTATTGCTCTGATCCCTCAAAAATATCTTCTTCTTTTTTTTTAAATAAGGTATTTAAGGCAGAGTTCTGGTGGAGGTAGAGAGCACAAGGCTGGGGATCAATGGGCCATGAGTTGTGCCCTGTGCTTGCCAGACTAGTGAACAATATAACAAAGATGACTAAAGGTGATCACAAGAAACCAGAGAAGACCTTGGCTCATGCCTTTCTTGCGCAGACTTGCAGAGAGGAACATTAAAAGAAAAACTCTGAAGTACCTGTAAGTGTAGAGTTCTCCAAGAAGTGCTCTGAGATGTGGAAGACCATGTCTGGGAAGAAGTCCAACTTTGATGAGATGGCAAAGTTCTTTATGACTGCAAAATGAAAGATTATGGACCAGCTAAGGGAGGCAAGAAGGACCCTGGTGCCTCCACAGACCACCAGTTGGATTCTTCTTGTTATATTCAGAGTTTCACCCCAAGTTCAAGTCCATGAACTGTTGCATCTCCATTGTTTGTTTGTTTTTTGGTGAGGGTAGGTGTGGGAATGTCACACTGGTGGTGCTCAGGGATTACTCCTGGCTCCGCTCTCAGAAGTCACTCCTGGCAGGCACGGGGAACCATATTGGATGCTGGGAATCGAACCAAGGACCATCTTTTGTCGGCCGTGTGCAAGACAAACACCCTACCACTGTTCTATTGCTTCCACCCTTGGCATCTCCATTCGAATGTATGACAAAACAGCCTTACAACAAGATCACCAGTGAAGTTGAAGGAGAAATAGAAGGATGTCACTGAAGTGGTGCCAAAGTTACATGTAAAATTGTCAGGAAAAAGGTAGAAGAGGAAGTCAAAGAGGAGGAGGAGGAGGAAGAGAAGGAAGAAAAGTAAGAAAATGATGATGATGATGAGGAGGAGGAGGAGGAGGAGGAGATGGAGGAAGAAAAACTGTTCCTCCAACGCCTTATCATAAGTCATACCATTGTCTCAAAAGTGTTTTAGGAATTGTCAGTGATTTACATGAAGTGGCCATGGATCTCTGGAGGACCCCAAAACTGTATCAAAGCCGAACATATTTTCCAACAGTTTTTAAAAGAAGAGGCATATGTTCTCACTGTGCACTTTGCTGTTGATGTGACAGGCATTTAAAGGTGTTCTCTGTGCTCTCACATTTTCTTTTCATTTGTTATGTGGTGATAATTGTATGTTGCTTGTCTAGAAATGTTAAATTGTCAACTGTATATACCTATAGTTTGTAAAAGAATATAAAATAAAATACAACAATAACTTGGAAATCAATTTGCTGTTCGAGGCATGGGGGAGGTGGAACGATGCCTTATGGGG
>PVKC010014362.1:0-22215 GCA_004027635.1 Crocidura indochinensis | reverse complement strand
TGAATGTATATGATATTGGTATATACATATCTTGTTATATAAAGAAAGGAAAACTAAAAAGAATTGAAAAAATACCCAAAGATATGTAATCTTGTATTCGAGGTAAATATACACATGTTATGTAAAATTTAAAAATATGTTTATTTGATGCACAAATTATTCAAAATAAATTTCTGTTTTATTCTTATACTTACTGGGTTATTGATTTTTCCAAATATGTAAATAGGTATGTATATTAAATTATATCTTTCAAAATGGACTTCATACTATGGCAATCTCTCCTTACCAGTTGACTCTGATAATCCTTTAATAAGTATAAATTATCTCTGTTCTTTTTGCCTGAATAGGGAAAGAAATTGTAACATAATAGATTCATGGCATGTGTATTAGGAAAATGAAACTGAGTTAGTAAAATGATTCAACTCCATCTTCATTATTTGGGGATACTGATGATCAAGTCAGCCTGCTCTGAGAAATTTTCAGAGATACCTATATAAGAGAAGGCAACAGTTTGCACTATGTAAGCGAGTGGTTTGAAAATGAATTTCTGAGTTTCAGATGCATGAGTTACTTAATGATGCAAAAATTAAGATTTATCATTTTGCTCAGTTAAAATTTCAAATTTAAAGGAAAACAAATTCTTGTTTTTTCAAAACCCCAATTTATACATTTTACTGTTGTTGCAAAGCATCAGATAATCTAAAGAGTCACTACAATGTGGTCATTAATAGTTTAGACATTAGATTTAAAGAGACCTTGAAATGGATAATGGCTTTACAATTTATTATAATGACCTTGAGGAAGCGCTTTACTTGCTCTGATTCTCTGACATCTCCTTCAAGCAATGGTCATGGTAATGATATCTCTTTCTTAACCTTGTGCATTGCATACAAAATGTACACAAGTTACTGACTAATGGTTCAATAAATTTTGACTGCATTTTGTTATTGTTGTTATTCCTAGCTTCTGTGAAACATATGGTAGCTGAATAGTAGAACATTATGCATCTGGCTATGATAACTTTCCTAACATTAGCAAAATCTAAAGGCTATCTTTAACAAAAAGCATTCTGGTTTTCAAAGGCATCCATGATCAACAGTACACTCCATTAAGTGACATCATTGGTTAGTCTCTCTCTCTGTCTCTCTCTCTGTCTCTCTCTCTGTCTCTCTCTCTCTGTCTCTCTCTCTGTCTCTCTCTCTCTCTCTCTCTCTCTCTCTCTCTCTCTCTCTCTCTCTCTCTCTCTCTCTCTCTCTCTCTCTGCTAGTTCTAGAGTCTAATTCCTGACTCAGTGCTCAGGCATTACTCTTCATGGTGCTTGGGGGAACATATGTGGTATCCAGGGATCAAACTAGTTTGGCTTGTAAAATAAAAGTACCTTAACCACTGAATTATTCTTTAATACCTCTATACCTTTAAAATTTCAGAGGCTTTTAATATATATTTTAATGAGTTATACTTTCCCCTTTATTTACAATTAAGAATATAAATATATGTTTAATATATTATATAATACATAAATATATATTTAATAATATATTTATAATATACAATATATTAAATATATAATATATATTTATATAATGTATATTAAACATATATTTATATTCTTAATTGTAAATAAAGGGGAAAGTATAACTCATTATTAAAATAATGCAATTAAAATTGAGAACCAATGAATAAACATTTAATGTATATGTTATCAACCTTAAAATCCCTATAAAATATTTAAGAACTCACATCACTGTCTTCCTTCTCTTTCATTAACAGTGTAAAAGCATATCACCTACACAAATCCCATGTCTATATTCTTAACATCCTCTTTAGCAATATTTCTCTAATAGTTTGTAATTCTAACACAAGTGTTTTGAATCTCTCTACAAAATGGCATTCACACTAGGTATTAGGGTCTCCAGTGAAAAACTTTTAGGATTTGATGTCAACCTCAAATAACAAATAAATGATATGTGTGATACCTTTCATAGTTGGTGTCACTGATTTTGTGGCAGACATAAAAAGACAAAAACATGTTTTGTCACTTAAATGCTATGTCTTATGATAATTAAACATTGATTAACCAGAAGTTCATATTTATAATGAACTTTTTGTTAATTCACATATGGGAATAATATAAAAATGTTATAAAAATCACAATATATATAAGACATCAATACTCTTGGAAACAAGTGAACTAGAGTAACAATCTAAATATACTATTACAATGAAGTGTTCTTAATCTAATGATTTAAAGTTGGTCCCATTTTATTTGTAATGTGAATATAATAAGTTTTATTAGATACAAAGACACTAGGAAGTATCCATACAAGAGCCTTCCAATCATTAAATATGTAAATTCACAATTTCTAAACATTGTATAAGCATACACTATATTTCTTATATATCAGAATTTAATTTTGTTCTTGCAATAGTTAACAGTATTCCGAAAACAGTTTTATTTCTCTAAATATCTAAATATGTGGAACATTTCCTGGAACAAAGATAATGTGGTGAATGAATTCACTGAATAAACATGGGATTGAACTAGATGAGATAAAATGGTCACATGTCAAGATTTTTATGTAGTTATACTAATGGTCAGTGATGTGGTTAGAGATAGAAATAAAATTGTGAAGGGATATGCACTAGTCCTAAAATAATGAAAAGATCTTGATAGATTGCTGTAGAAGTCATCAAAAGAACACAAACTGCCTGTTTAAAGAAAAACTGTTGCAATAGAACAAGTCAGTTCGGTCTCTTCCAGTCCTACCAAACAGAGACAAAATATCTATGCCTTATAAGCAAGTTTGTTCATATTCCAAGAGAGAAAATATTAAGATATTAAGAAAGTTAATTAATTAATTCTTAATTAATATTAAGAAAATATTAAGGTATTAAGTTACCAGTAGTAACTTATAATTGCTTTCTATTTTTCTTATCCACTTGTTATGGTCTCTTTTTATTTGATAGCATCATGAAAGTCAATGAAATCTTGCTCTTCTAGTTAAATGTGTTCCTTTTTTTATTTGTATCATAATATTTATATTATTTTACAATCAATTTTATTAAGGAAAAATCAATATTTTGGCTGCATTATTACCATTAAGTTATCTACCATGATTTCTTAGATATGAAGCATCTCTAGTATGGTATAAGTCTAAATCAGAAAGCAAACAATCATTATTAGAACCACAGAGTACATTATTAGAACCACAGAGTGCATTAATTCCATAATGTATATGCAATATAAATATTGTCAAGTCTTAGATACCAGGCCTGGAAATGATAACTGAACAAGAAATCTTTCAGTATAAATATATATATATATATATATATATATAGAGAGAGAGAGAAATATATATATATATATATATACATGTTGCTATAGAAAGAAAATGTCATGGTTTAGTGTTGGAGAATTCTATACTAATGCCTTATTATTTATTTATTTATTCATTTTGGTTTTTGGGTCACACATGGTGACATTCAAGGGTTACTCCTGGCTATGCATTCAGAATTGCTCGTGGCTTGGGGGACCATCTGGCATGCTGGGGAATAGAAGAATAGAACCGCTGTCTGTCCTAGGTCAGTGTGTGAGGCAAATGCCCTATTGCTTGTGCCACTGTTCTGGCACTTGTCTTACTTATTTTTTACTTAATGCATCATGAATAAAATTAGAATCTGAAAAATTGATATTTCAATTTAAAAATAGGAGTAATCATGAATTTCCATTTTTGTGTGTGTGTGTGTGTGTGTGGTTTTTGGGTCACACTCGGCAGTGCTCAGGGGTTACTCCTGGCTCCATGCTCAGAAATTGCTCCTGGCAGGCACGAGGGACCATATGGGCCACCAGGATTTGAACCGATGTCTTTTTGCATGAAAGGCAGATGCCTTACCTCCATGCTATCTCCCGGGCCCCTGAATTTCCAATTTTTATGGTTAATTACCATCACACAAATTATGTAATGGACAAAGCACATTTATTTTTTTTAATGTTTCAAAGACTGAGATATCCTTGTATAGATGATCATTTTAAACTTTCACCAGATTTATGATGTTTAAAGTTCCCTGAGTACACACTTCTTTTCATCTTAAAATGACAAAAGAAAATTAAATAAATAAACTTGATTTATTGAAGTACTCATCGAGAAATATAAAAGCTAATGTAATCAGTTCAATAGAGACTCTTCACATCTCAAAACTCATCAACAGTTATATTATTTCCCCACTAATGAATGGGGAGAGTAAATGAATAGTCACTTCCTCTAAGGCATAAAGATGGCCACCACCAGGCACATGAAAACATGTTCATCATCACTGACTGGCAGAGAAATGCAAATTAAGACAGAAGTGATATATCATTTTACACAAGAGAAACAATGATTTACATACAAAAAACTGTTGTTGGTGGAAATGTGAGAATGGGATTCTTCCTCATTGCTGGGTACAATTTTCTCATGAAGCCTCTTTGTAAATGGTTTGAATTCTTCTCTAAATTTAAGAATAAGGCTACCATATAATTCTGCAGTACCATTCTTGAACTTCTAACTCAAGAACACAATATATTGGGGCAGGAGAGATTGCACAGAGGTGTTTGCCTTGCAAGCAGCCAATCTAGGACCTAAGGTGGTTGGTTCGAATCCAGGCATCCCATATGGTCCCCTGTGCCTTCCAGGAGCTATTTTTGAGCAGATAGCCAGGAGTAACTCCTGAGCACCGCCAGGTGTGTCCCAAAAAACAAGCAAGCATACAACAATAACAATAACAAAAAGAATGCACTATATTAATCTGAAAGGAGATATACACACATAGGTAATCACAGCATTTTTTTTTGAAGTAAAAGACAGGTTTTATTTGGAGTTACTGAGGAAGAGGAGAAAGGATAAGAAAGAGAGAAAGGAACAAGATGCTTATGAGAGAGTGTGGGTTTCTCCAAAGGCAAAGAGAACACTGGTACACACTTAGCATGAGAGTAGAAACTTCCACATCTTAAGAGAAGAGATGTGTGTAACATGTCCTTAGTCATCATGTTCCTAAGCAATACCTATGCCTCAAAGCATTCTTTATAGCAAATAGCATCTAGATTTCTAGATTCTCATGTCCAATAAAAGATAGTTACTGAAATGAAAAATTTTATATGTGGAAATACATATACAATGCAATATTTATCAGCTATGGGAAAAAATGAAATTTGGAGTTTGCTAATGCCGACATAGAATTGGAGAGTATCATTCTACGTGAAGTGAGTCAGAAAGAAAAAGACTAATGCCAGTTAATCTTTCTCATTTGTGGAGTTGAGAGCAAGCAAGCAAAGTATTGAAAACAAACCCCAAGATAGGCTAAATGGAAATATGATCAGGACGTCAGAGAGATAGCACAGCTGTAAGGCGCTTGCCTTGCATGAAGCCAACCCAGGATGGACCTGAGTTTGATCCCCAGTGTCCTATATGGTCTCCCAGCCTGCCAGGAGCAATTTCTGAGCACAGTGCCAGAACCATAACCACAGAGCCAGAACTCCTGAGCACAGATGGTGTGGCCAAAGAGAAACCAAAAAAAAAAAATATGATCAGACAGTGATAACAGATGGTGCTGGGATGGGACCACATGATAAGGATGGAATCATATCGCCATTCTAGTTATAGGTATGGTATAGCAGCACTGCAAATATAAAAATATAATATTGAGACTTTTTGTCAAAACAATCTAAATTAAATATATTGATTACTTTAAAGTTAATATTTTATATATTCAAATTGATTTTGCATTTATATTCAACATGGTCTAACATTTGATATAAATATAGATATATACATGTTACATATATACATGTATACATATATATGTGTACATGATACATATCTTTTGAAATAGTTCTAACACTTCCTCTTCTGATGATAGTTTTCTCTTTTAATTTTTTTTATTATTGGACTGAATTCTCTTCATTATTAGTAACTATAATTATCATGATATATTTGACTTTTACATATAACCATCAATATATAACCATCAATACTCATAAAGAATTAAATAAGAATATTTTAATAAAGAGAAAAGTATAATTGTCAAGTGAATTGAAAAAATATGTAATTATCTATAGTTTTCATGTGAGTAGTAACTGATAGATACCTGTGGACATTCAGATTAGGCGCTTTGTTTCTTTCATGCCCATCTTATGTCACCTAGGTATATGCACTTAGTTTATCAAAATTGTATAATCCTCTCCACACAGATTAAATATGCTTTGTCTAAAAATAATGGCTTTATAAGAGCTGTTTTAAAGTACATTTGAAGGAATAGAAGCTAATAAGTCTTACACAAATTTTGAAACTTCTATATAAAATGTATATAATTGAATACATCCTTTACAACTAATCCTTTACAAATATACTAAGCGATCAAATGACAACTCAATATATATTGTACTAACCCAAGGGATATTTTATTCAAAAAAATATTTTGATTAAGATTGAGTAGGGTTTTTTTTTTTCCTATAGTAGAATAAAAGGTATATCTTATAGAAACTGTTATTTAAGTTTCCTGTTGTGAGATAGGGTAAGTAAAGTGAGCTATGAACTCTTCTTTGTCATGGAAACTTGTGCTGTTCCTGAAGCCCACCTCTTCTGCATAGTACTAAAAGAGTTTCCATCACCAAAATTCTTTATAACTGTGGACTCAGGGTGGAGCAAGAAACTTTCTTTACAAGAAAGGAAAGTGAATTCTAACCTCAGCACCTGCATTCTAGGTCTGTAGCCTCCCCTTGCAGAAAAGAATTTCAAAAAGAGGCAAAAGAGTAAAGCAATATAGAAAAAGATTTAAAGAGAGAGACAAAAGGAGACTTAAGAGAGAAATAACTCAGCTAAAAAAATACATTTAAAAAGGACATGAACTTCTCCAGAGGGGAAACAGTAGATAATAACTTTTGAGAGAAATTTATACATAGCTTCTCCAAATTGCTTGGCCTAGGGTTGTCCTTTCAGATGAAAGGTAATATGTGTATTGTCACCAGAAAAGAATTGAATTGCTCTCATTTTTTTCATGACATTTAGTTCTCACTTAGCTTTTCCTAGTTCCACTTCCCACCTTTGGGTTGGCCTTCAGTTTCTTCATCTCAGAGAGCTCAGAATTTACATCTTAATGGGGACTGTTCTTCATGCCTTTCAGGCCACTTCAGGGCTTGACAATTTCTTAAATTTTCTCCTTTCCCAAGAGCTCATTACCAACTAACTCCTGAAACTATACTGCAACATGATGATATCTATAGTTTGCAATACAGTCCATGGAAAGGTTTATCATTTGATATGTAATTACTTTGTCAAATTACACTCCTGGCAAGAGATCAAAGCACCGGGGCTATTTTCGATAACAGCTTTATTAAGAATGTTGACAGGAGATCAGAAAATTTTGTTCCAGCGTCTGAGAACAAAAATGAACTCGCTTAAATATTCCCAACAAAGGTGGTTACACATAAAGACATTCCTTTCCCATGGGCCCCTTGGCTTAACCCTTAATTCAGGAAATGTTAGGGGTCCGTCCTTATTCCTGGGAAAGGCCTCTCCTTTCCTCGTTTCTCCTCTATGCCTCACACTCCCCCATATAACATTCCTAGCAGTTTTTCCAAATATTTACATAATATATTTAAGGTTGGTATTGAATAAATCACTTGTTAAATAAGATAATTTTTTGGCTTCTTATATTATTTTCAATTAAATATTTTAATATAGAATTATTTTTAAAAATAAAGTTTTAACTATTAAGGGAATATTTGCTGTTGGGTGTATTTCAACAAAACATTATGAGCAGCCCATTTAGATCATATTATCTAACTTTTTGTAAATAGCACAAGTAAAACAACTACAGCCATAAATTAAGGGCAATGTGAACACTGCAAAAATGTATTTGAAGTGTATTAATGCTGCACTGGACAAGTAGTATGGCTAATATAGTACTTACAATATACAATCAATCTCTAGTCAGGATTTGATCTCTGACATCACACAAGTTCACAAGGTCCTCAGAACTCACCAGAAATAATATCTGATCTCAGAACAACAAGTAAGTCCTCAATACAGCTACTCATGGGTCCAAAAACTATCTGTACATCTGTCTATCTATATTATCTAGATTTAGATCTACCTATCTTTCTAGAGTGCATGTGGATATATATATACACACACACACATATATGTATTTTTTCCTAACAAAATGCACTGAATATTTTAATCAGTAAGTAGACAATTATTAAACTAGACAGTTCAATTCCTGAAGCACTTTATAAAGTCACTGATATTAATTTGATAAGCAGACTTCTCAGAAATTAGCATCTTTTCAACATTCATATTTTAAATAAATTAATTTCTCACTGATGAAATAAGTTCTAAAAAATAGAAGCAATTCATTTCTTTCCTTTCTTGTTCAGGTGAAGAGTTTTTCTTGAGAAAGTTTTGCATAGTGTTTAATACGTTTAACCATTTTTAAACAAAAAATAACTTTTCTCCCATTACCTAAGATTGTTTCTATGATGCACGGCTTCAAGAATCTCTAATTAAAGATATATTAATAAGTCAGAAATAGTATATTAAATGGTCATGAAGCAGTCATGTACTACAAAGCAAGTCCTTTGAAAATTCATCTGAAATAGAAGGTGAAACCTCAATTTAGATCATGTTATTATCAGCCATGGTTCATTTGCCTGTGATTTTGGTAACCAAAACCTAATTTGGAACTAAATTATTTTTCTTAGTGTTATATTACCTGCTGTTCTCTGTTCCCTTATTAACCTTTGCAACATAATAAGCTTAAATGTGATTTATGGACTTTGCAAACATCCAAATGTTACTTTAGCTAGTCTAACTTCAGAAAACAATTTATGTTGATATAATTGTTGATTATCAACTATGCTTATTGTTTTATGACTATTTATTATTTTTCTGTTTTTGACAGGCCTCTCAAACAGTGATCAGAAAACCATGGAGCCAATCCTAATACTCAGCTGGGTTGCTAGGACCTAAAGACATGTTGTGGCTCAGGTCCTATAATCCCATCTTGTCTCAAGGCTACTAGTGCTCTGAAGACCGTGTTGTATTTGTGCTTGAGATCTGCTTAACTTATTGTCTAAATGCTGTATTAACCAAGTTTTAGGACTACCTAAGTAAATAATACATATTAATTTATTCACAATTCTTTAATAAAGTAAAGAAAATAGTGTGGACAATAGCATCATTGTATTATTATTTTTCTAATTGGCAGGAAAGTTTAATATTTCTTTTCTATACTCCTTGAAATTTAATCACTAGCATTTTTTAAATATCTTTATTCATGCAATTTGATTACAAACATGAATGCAGTTGGATTTCAGTCAAATAAAGAACACCCCTCTTCACCAGTGTAACATTCCCATCACCAATGCCCCAAATTTCCTACTTTCCTATCCTCCACTGCCTGTATTTAAGACAGACTTTCTACTTCCCTCATTCATTCACATTGTTATGCTAGTTGTCAGGATAGTTATTTTTCTATCTGCACCCACCACTCTTTGTGGTTTTTAATAATATAATTTCCAAACATGTGTTTCACTAGTTGGGTTTAAAATAGCTAATACTTTTGAAGTGTTTAAAAATACACCAATTAGGGCCAGAGCAGTGGAGCAGGCAGTAGGGAGTTTGCCTTTTACGCTAACCTAGGACGGGCCACAGTTAGATCCCCCCGGGGCAATTTCTGAGATCATAGCCAAGAGTAACCCCTGAAATTCACTAGGTGTGGCCCAAAAACCCAAAAAAATACATCAATTAAATTTTGATAGAATTTTACCTTTCAAAATTCTCAGGATTTCACCTTCTGATAATACTCCCACATGTTCAGAACAGAGAACATGGAAATTTCAAAAGATTGCATCAGGATTGTTCACTACCAGGAATCTTCACGACCATTTAGACATTGATGTTAATAGAAATATTAATACATTGTGTCAGCTACTCAACTTCATAGCAAGAAAATAATCAGAGTGTGGCACATAGAAGGCAAGTGAGGGAAATAGATGTTCAGAGGAGAGAAAATGGCATTCCTGGATTACAGAGTCTCCAGACAACCGGTAACTCAGCAGAGCTAAAGTGCTTACACCACTCTGCCCAATCAAGGATCTGCACAGTGCAGCCAGGCATATGGGCAACTGTTATGGAAGTTATTATGGACAGTCCGCTGATGCCAGCTATTGCAGGCTTAGACCACTGCAACCTATATGCAGAGCACTTAAGCAATTTCTATGGACAGCTCCCACTGGTATACTACTACATCTGAACCCAAAGCATGCAATAAGCGTGTCTAGGGCTATTGGAATGGTGCTTATGATATTACCACTGCTACAGTAAGTACACCCAAATCTCTATGCAGCTTAGCTTGCATATGGCACTCAACCTGCTTATCCAGTAATATGGGCATCAGCAGGCAACCACTGCACCTATAAAACCGCTGGATAGTAATAGCCCTAATCTAGCAAGGGGTTGACAACAAATCTAGCCTAGAATACGGGCATAGTAACTACAGTTATCTACAGGTAACTGGGGGCTACCCCTTGTGGTCAGTGACAGCATCACCATCCTATACACCTACCAGCTATTCCTCGAAGGAGCCAACTAGTTATGATCAGAGGAAGAGGAGTTATTCTCAGCAGAACTTCTATGGGCAACCGAACAGCTATGGATAGCAGAATAGCTATGGGCAGCAAAGCAGCTATGGGCAACAGCCTTCCACTAGTTCCCTCCCATCCCTCCCAAGCTGGATCCTGAAGACAAGCAGCCGATGGAGCAGCATCAATGGGCAGCAGAGTTCATTCCAACAGAAACACCCCAGTTGCATGGGAATTTATGAGCAAGAGTCTGGAGGATTTTCCAGAACGGGAGAGAATTGAAACAAGAGTGGCTCTGATAACTGGGGCAGCTGAAGAAAGAGATTTGATTGTGGAGGTATGAGCAGAGTTGGGCGGGAAGAAGGGTGATGTGGAATGTGCAGTTCTGGAGAACGAGATGGCTTCAATAAGCCTGGTGGATGATTCCCAGAGGAACCATCAAAAGGAAGAAACGTCCAAAACCGAACTGGATACTGTCAGTGCCCCAATCTGGAATGTAGGAACCAGAACCTTGCTAGGAAAACACAATGCAACTGAAGTAAAGCCCCAAAGCCTGAAGGTTTTCTCTCACCACCCTAGGTAATGGCCTTGGCAGAGGTGGCCCTTGTGACATGCTGGGAGGTAAAGCTGGCCTCATGAAAGCAGTGGTTCTGGAGGAATGTTCAGAGGAAGTTGTGGTGGAAACAGAAGTGGCTTGCTAGTCTTCCAGGGCATGGACCTAAGTGGCTTTGTTGGAGGCAGATGGAGTGATCTTGGGCTTTTGGTGGAACAGATGGGAGGAAGAAAAGGCAAATGTGCAGGACCTGAAAAAATAAAAAAAGTTAAAGGGAAGCACTGTCCATAAAGCAGAGGCTTGCCCTACTAGAAGCAGAGATCCCGAAGAGCTGTATTGACTGCCAGATCATTTTTCGGGGTGGGGTGGTGGCTCAGGGATTACTCCTGGTTCTGCGCTCAGAAATCACCTCTGGCTCTGGGGATCATTTGGGATGCTGGAGATCGAACCCTCATCTTCCTGCGTCAGCTAGGTAAAGGCAAACACCCTACCGCTGTGCTATCATTCCAGCCCCCAGATTTATTTTTTAAACCAGAAAAGGTTTTAGATAAATATTAGATAATAATTTCATATTTATAATATTGTCCTCACATTATGATTATTTCTTTTCTGTACTTTAGTATTTTTTACCATTTATGAAGAAACATTAAAACAAGTTAACTGATAGTATACTGATTTTATTTTAAAAGATTAGGACTAAACAATGGGAACTGTTTGTGAGTATGCTCAGTATCATTGTGGAGACCCATAATTCATGATTGTGATGTCTTTTTATAAAATAAAATCCCAAATCTTTATTAAAAATCATTGGCTAGAAAAAGTAATATAACTACATTTCAATAAAATTTCATTTACAGGTACTTATACTAGAAGTTCATGTGACATAATTCTCAAATATTAAGAACATGAAAGAAAAGTAGCCTGATTTTGGTCCTTGGTTCCTGAGAACACCTGCAAATATTTTTTTTTTCTCAAGTAGAGAACTTTTGTACAGACTTATTACAAGTTGTTAGCAGAAATCATATTACTTTGGGACAGATATTACGAAACCTTCAGAAGATAAAGTAAAAAGTCCACGTGTGCCTATGTAAATGATTTTTGCTTTCCATCCTCTGTTAAATACTAGTAAACCTTGATTTTACCCATTTCCCCATAAACATGTTCTCTTTTAATCAGGCTTAACAGTTTTCCATGTTTCTTAGATATATCTTACTTTCTATTATTGATACTCCTTTGTGTAAGAATTAAAAGTATTTATATGACATTTTTCATTATAATGTATTTGAGTATTTATGCATGGTCATGAATATTTTATGAGACAGAAGTACTCGTATCACTTGAGATCCATTTCCCAAATATTGACTTTTAGAAATTATTTTACAATTATTAGGTTAAAAATAACCTTTAATATAAAAGTAGCATATATCTATAAATGAAATTTATATAAATTATGTCAGAAATAATATTAAGTAAATTGTGTGACTTTTAAAACTTTCTAGCCGATTATGAAGCTGCTTATAAAAACACATCAATCAGGCTTTCTCCTTCTAATGTTTTAAGATTAGTAGATGCTTGGTTTAAACATTCTGGTATCAATCTAGAGTTATTATGCTGAGGAACAGAAAGATTGTAAACGAATACTGAAACCATCTTAGTTTTCTGGTTCTTAAATTGGAAAAATGTATAATTTATTAAAATATTTTCAATATAAATGCTCTAAAATTCATCTATCTAACTTTTACTTTTGTTCATTTCTTTCAACATTTTGTAATAAAAACCAATAATTAAATTACTTCAGCATTTAATGTTGATGTTAACATATCTGACAATTTATATTATTCTATATTATATTATGATTTTTGCATAATTTATTCCTTGAGAACATGATTATTGCAAGACATGATTTTGCCAAAATTTGAACACTTCAAAATACAAAGTAGTGGAACCGGAGAGCTAGCACAGCAGTAGTTCATTTGCCTTGCATGAGGCCAACACAGGACAGACAGTGGTTCGATTCCCAGCATTTCCATATCCCAGATCCCCTGAACCTGTCAGGGGCAATTTATGAATGGAAAGTCAGGAGTAGTCTCTGAGTGCCACTGGGTGTAACACACACACACACACACACACACACACACACACACACACACACACACACACCAGAAACAAACAACAGACCAAAGTAGTGGAGGCCAATGGTTGAGTGATAATAATAATATTATAATTATTAAATCTATACTAAAAAGGACTAAATTTTAAGGCCATTGTAGTTCAAAAATAAAACTATGTACAGTTCCAATATGTGCTATTAATATATAAAAGCAAAGTTGGTTGTGTAGGATCAGTCTAACCCCAAATGTTCAAAAACGTTTTCCCAAATCACCAAAGCAGGGTGTTTTTTTTTTTTTAATGTATGCCACTTTGGTATGTATAATTAAGGTACGTTCTATGTATGTCAAGAAATTGTCCTTAAATTATTACTATGACCTTAAATTATATAAATTACCCAACTATGAATGTAATTTCTAGAAATAACATTATTGCCTGAGGAAATCTCTTTTAAAGCTATGTAAAAGCAATAAGAGGATAAAGCCATTTCAGCTTTATCATTTTAAACCTTCTCCATTCTTTTTATGCCCAGTCATTATCCCCACACCATAGCTCAGGATATAAAACTTTCTTTGTTCCATATACTTTAGAATTTACAATTAACCCCTTCTTACGTATATAATTAATTTTGATCTCTTTTTCCCCTACAAATATCCCTGCTGTTAATTTATTTGCTTACCCAGCCCAAGAAGAACCCAGTGGGAATGAGGGGCTATTATCCTTGGATCTCTTGAGGAGACATTACCCTTGGATCTCTACAATAATCAACAAAATTACAAAATAATGTGCTTTGGGCATTAAAAAATTCCATACATCAGTGCATTTCTATCACCTCTTAATCTTATAAAAAGTGATAGGTTAATGTGCATATATAAAAACCAATCTATCATTGGAAATAGCATCATATTTGTATATCCTATTATTTTATTTGCATAGTGGATTGAATTCATTATCTCATATTTCCCTTGAGAGGCTAAATATTACATTCAGTTTTATTCATCTCTAATTATAAAGTGGAGGAAACAATTTAAAAGACCAAGTAGCATGTTCAAAGTTGCTAACAAACTAACAGTGAGAATGGAATTCTCAAAGTCTTGACTCTCTCAATTGTTGGATTCCCTTGTGGCTTATTCCCATTACACCTGCCAGCTAGAAACCCATAAAGCAACTGCTCTAGAAATTCCGTTAATATAAAAGATAAGGAAACACTGCTTCAGAAATGGGAAAGACAGCATAAAGAGGGGCTCCATCTCCCTATGATTAGTGGTTACTCTCATTCTTGCCTCTATGCAGTCCCTTTTCTCTCAAAAAGAGCTCTAGTTAAGGGAGATTCTTGGTCACTTTATTGCCCACTGTATTGGCACACTTAGACATTCCTAAGCCCCACTCTATATGCTTCTCTTCTCTTTGGAGCATCACCTTTTGGGACTATGCTTATGCTATGTCCGGCCAGCCTCCATTGTATTCCAGTTCTTCATGTCCTATATAATCATTGGTGGGAAGGAATAAAGGATCTCTAGGCATCAGCCTGAGATCTGCTCTTTTCCACTCATCAGTTAAGAGGAACATACTTTTTCCTAAATGCACTGAAAGTTGAAGTTGACCCATGCTGGCTGACTGGGTCAGCACACTCAATAACTTTTGTATAATAGAGGAACTAATATACAGGGAATATTCTGACAGAAACTCTACATTTTTTCTTTTAAAAGACCTGTATAAAGTTATATACCAACTTAAATTATATCACCTCATAATAGCATACCAAAATAAATAGATTACCTTCATTTCCAACCAAGGAAAATAATGATTAGAATGAAAATCACTTAGAGTATATTTAACAACTCTGCTGCGCTAGAGAAACAAGTTCTCATAAATAACCTCATGGATGGTTGACTTGCTCTGCAATATATGCAACCAGAAAAAGAACATACCAGAATGTGAGTAGATCAGGGAATTCCATCTTACAAAATAAAGCTACTGAAGAGATAGAGAATTGAAATATCCTAAATTATAGTACAAATCTGCCTCTCGAGAGAGGATTTCTATTCTTGTGAAATCGTAAGTCTTCATTGTCTAAGACATTTGCCTTCACAGACATAAGGAAAATCAAATACTGGATTGATTTTATGACTTCAGTATATAGGTATGTAAATTACAAACCAGGCACTGCACAGAGCAATCTCATTTAGATAACATACTGTCCAGCTTTAGGCTTAGAATAAAATAATGTTTTTAGAACTCACACCCTAATATTAAAAAATAGCCTGGGCAAAAATATCAGAACAATGTAATGCATTTTCCTTCATAGTAAAAGTCTAATAAAATGCTGTGCTTGGGACCAATAAAGTACAGTTTTGAAATAAATTAGTACTTACTAAAAATATAATAATCTAAATTGAGTAGTTGATTTTAGCCACTGTTGAATTCTTGTTACCATTAAGATAATCTTCATATTAATATCATATTTAATATTTTGTCATTATTTTAAGTATATTCTTAAGAATTATCACTTTTACATGAACTAAACTTCTAACGTAAGTAAAAATATAAGTTTATATAAAAACAAATATATATAAAATCATTAAAATTAGTAATACGTGTACACTTATCTAAAAATAAAGGTGGTTTGGTATAAAAACTAAATTAATAAAATAATACTATCTCAATAAATTTAGGTATAGGCAATGTGATAGATTTCAATGAAGAATATAATTTTTTGTGAAAGTTAATTGTTGCAAATCATATATCTGGTAGAGAATAGCAAGAAAATAGTCTTAGGGGCCCGGGAGATAGCATGGAGGTAAGGCGTTTGCCTTTCATGCAAAAGGTCATCGGTTTGAATCCCAGTGCCCCATATGGTCCCCTGTGCCTGCCAGGAGCAATTTCTGAGCATGGAGCCAGGAGTAACCCCTGAGCACTGCCGGGTGTGACCCAAAAACAAAACAAAACAAAAAAAGAAAATAGTCTTAAACAAAAGAACTTTTGTAAAATCTTGGTAGATTTTACAATTGGAAGAATGAAAATCATGCAGTTTGCTACAGTATGGAGGAACAAGAAGATATGCTAAGCAAAACAAGTCAGAAGGAGGATGCTAAATGATTGCACTCCTTTATTCTATATAGAGAGACTAAAAAGAGACTAGACAGTTCTGAAGAGTAACAAATAAATGACATTGAAATGTAAAATGAATTAGCAAATAGTGAGAGTTGTGGGGCTTGGAGGCAAAAACATACCATAGGTTACCTAGAACAATGGTAAAACAATGGTAAAACAATGTGGGAACTTTGATGGTGGTTAAGTGTTGTATATTGATACCAGAAACTTTAATACTATTATGAATACCTAAAGTATAATAAACAAATAAATAAGTTAATGTAAAGTAAAGACTTCTAGAAGTGCTAAATTTCAATCAAGAGGCTTTTGATATGTCAGCTAACCATTTTTTTTTGGGGGGGTGGTCTCATCCGGCAGCGCCCAGGGGTTACTCCTGGCTCTGTGCTCAGAAATCACTCCTGACAGGCATGGGAGATCATTTGGAATGCCAGAAATTGAGCCAGGGTTCATTTGGGGTTGGCCACATGCAAGGCAAATGCCTTGCCGTTGTGCCATTATTCCGGCCCCACCAGATAACCTTTTGAGATAGTTGCTTACCTTTGCGGATTTGAGTCATATATATCTATTCTGAGCTGCAATTGTGTCTCTAGAATTTCCAGGAAAGCAAAGGTGGGGAATAAGGAAAATAGCAGACTTTTCAATATTTTTAAAGTTGGATTGATAAATTAGGAGGTTTACTGGTCCTTAAATGGGAAGCCAGTCAGTCATGCCTCATATTTATTTTCTAAATATCCAACATGCTTTATTTGGAAGATTTCAGGATTAATTTGAAATATCTCCAAAAATTAGAAAACTAATGTATTAAAAAAAACCAAACAGAAAAATAAAAATAAGTCCCTTGGTTTTGCAGATATCTTTGCATAGTACTGGCCTTGAAGTACTTTGCATAGAAGCCTACCCTTGGTCACACTTCTCTTCATTACCATATTGAAGGTTCACTCTAATCATGTTTTACATCAATTTCTGTACATCTGACATATATTACATGCATATTCCCAAATTGCATATGGTCACCTTGCCCTCATATATCTGCATGATATTTTTCTAAAAAACACTAAACATATACAGACTGTAATATCACTCTAAATCTACCTGGCATATAACTAACTAGACTTCTTCACTTACTCTCACTGAAAAGCCTCTATGGCCTGTAAGTATTTTCTGGTGAAGAATACCACTTCTTTGTATTGAATCATTCCTGTAATTTTTTTATGAATATCTTACAGTGGCTTGTATTCCCCTTAGTTGAGTTCCTAGAACTAAAATAAACCTGATTCCTGGAACTTCAACTACCAGCCAAAGGAATTCTGAGGAAGGAAAATGTTAGCTTTAAATGAAGATGTTTTAGGAGAGTTTGTTGTATGATAATAGTTATCAGGATGCTATTAAATTTTGAATTTTACTATGTCAACATTTAACAATTTTATCATTGAAATCATACTTGCGCATATTGAAATTCTCAAAAACTGAATTTTGCAGCATTAACATTAAAATAAAATAAATAGAAGATAGTATGCAATGATGGTACAATCAATACGATAGAGGCATAGGTGAATAATAAGGTGCACTGAAATAGACATATAGTAAGAATGTATGTATCACTGTGTATTAATTGGAAGTTAAAGTGCTCAAGCTGGAAGATATAGCGCAACTTGGAATTTTTCTAAGTGTTTTAGTTTAATGATGAAGAAGTCACATTTTCTTTGACATCACTTTTTACTTTAAAAAGACAAGATTAGAGTGGGGATCTGGAGATAAAGCGCAGTAGGTAGGGTGATTGCCTGGCACACAGAGAACCCAAGTTTGATATCCATCTTCTCATACGGTCCCTCAAACACCACCAGGGATTATTCCCAAGTGCATAGAAAGGAGTAACCGATCATCATATGTGGCCCCGAAACAAACAACAAAACGCAACAAAATTAAATTAAAAAATATTTGGGAGATGGCAGTTGATGGCAAAAGTGGGGGTGCATATTTGGATATGCAGGACTCTTAGTATTCTGGTGATCCCTAGCACCTCTATGGTCCAAGCAAGCTCTAACTCAGCCTCTTCCATTAAGCTAAATGATAGTTTGACTAAGTATTCACTGGGAGATTTTCAGACTCCATTGTATTGCATGACACTCTACCATCAGCCCCACCAAAATGAAAAGTGTTTTGTTTTATTTAGTATTTCTGGATTATCACAAGAAATCTTTATAACATAGATTTTTTTTTAGAATCTATGCTAAAACTTTGCTCAATTGTTTCTAAAACGCAAGGTCACAATTAATTAGCTTAATTGTGATTAATCTTATCTTAAAGATTATGCTTTCTACTTTTTCAACTTAAAAATTACAAATGTGCATTCTTCAAATAAGAATAGAACAGGAGCCAGAGCTGTGGTGCAAGCAGTAAGGTATCTGTCTTGCCCTCATTGGCGTGGGCTAGGACCACGGTTCGATCCCCCAGCATCCCATATGGTCCTCCAAGCCAGGAACGATTTCTGAGCACATGTCCAGGAGTAACCCCTAGCGTTTTTTGGGGTGTGAACCCCCCCAAAAAAAACAAGAAGAAAAATAAAGAAAATGATAAGAACAACTGTAGATACATGGATAATAAAGATACAATGGCAACAATGAATTTTCAAACTAACTATACAGGGTACATTTTACTTTCAGATTTCTTGCCTTTCAGCAGTTCAGAAACTTTTATTTTTATATTGCTGATATTTAAGGTTTGTTCTTGTGAAGTTTGCAGAAGGCAATTTTACTATATTTGGTTATAATAGAAGCATATTACTTCTTATAATAGCAACAATATAATTTTTGCTACTATAAGTGTCAGAGGTAAAGGTATAAGCAAAAGGGGATTTTTTTCCTGGATAACTTATTTAAAATATAAGAATCTGTCTTAAAAATTGCCTCTGCAACTGGCATTACAAAATAGTCACAGTAAAATAGATGACTCATAATATGAAACTCAATACTTAAAATACAGTTTTTAGAGATATGAATTAGACATATTTTTTGATGATTCACAAATAAGTTTTAAATTTATCCTCCATTAACATGACACTATTTTAAGTTGTAATATAATACCAATTATCAATCAGGTGTAAAGAATTGTAAGAAAAATGGAATTTGTTCACTATTCTGAACTAATCCAGAAATTCCAAGAAATTTATTTCAAAAAACTTAGAGTATATTATTAATACAGTTACATGAATTAAATTCCAAACATACAAACTGTCATATTTTAGAATAATGTATCATACATATTTTATATGCATAAATTTAGTATCTTCATTTGTGCTGGAATGCATTTTAATAATCAGAAAATTCCAAACATTGTTATTTATTTATTTATCTATTAATTTATAGAAGACATTTATTGAAGTTAATGTATATACTGAAATCCCACCAAACAAACCTTTTTTTCCCTTGAGTCATCCATAAAAGCAATTAGATTTTACTTGTATCAGTAAAGAAACAGGAATATTACACAGAAAGCTAATAAAAACAAAAGTGCAAGCCTTCAGACTTTTGTTTTCCATATGCTTAGAGAACAGAAAACGCTACCTCATATTTAAGAATAAGGAAAGAGAGACAATGCTAAATATGTTTTACAAAAATGCTAAAACCTTCATCAGCTCATCCTAAGACAGAAACTATAAATAAAAGTGTTTTAAGGATACATGCAAATAAGTGTTTAAATTATATCAAACCAATTTTTTGGGCGGGGTCACACCCGGCAGCTCTCAGGAGTTACTCCTGGCTCCATGCTCTGAAATCACTCCTGGCAGGACTGGGGAACCGTATGGGATGCTGGAATTTAAACCAATGACCCTCCACACGAAAGACAAATGCCTCAACTCCATGCTATCTCTGGCCCCTATCAAACCAATTTTTGTGGTGCTATAAATCTTCACATAAAGTATGGTTTATTTAAGATGAATAATACACAAAGTACAGCTGACATAAAGATAAAAGGTTTAATAAAAATACTGTTAAAATTATTTTAAATGGATTAACAAACGTTTTCAATATACATTGAATATCTAAAGTATAATATCTAGACATAACTACTCTAATCTTAAAAGCATTCCATGTGTGAACTCATATGAAAAAAAATATTTACTAAAATTTTATTAAGATAACAAAACAATGAGAAAACTGCTCAATATCAAAAGCTGAGTTGTCAAAAATGTATAAAAGATTTTGATAGTATAGAATAATATGAGAACAGATACAACAGATTAAAGTTCAATAAACATCATTCATTTACCATTCTTGTTGTTTCCTGATTAAGATACCCTTTAACATTAATTTAGAACCTATTTTCTACTTGAAAATTATTTTAACCACTGTTGAATTCATTAGCATAATTAATGTTAATATTTACATCTAATATTAATGAGAATAAAATGGAAACAAGATTCATTGAAATACAAGTTCTTCCCTTGTGATCTTTATAATTTTATTTTAAATTATTTTACTTAAACTATTCTTTTATATAGGGTGGTACGTATAGTAAAGACAGAAAAAGGTTCACTATGACTATACTAGTTGGAAATGATCAGTTTGAAGAATAATCAGTACTGGAAAGGAAGTAAAATGATATGGATGATACTCCTTCAGTAAAAGTATTGAAAATTATGATGCCTGAGTTGGAAAAGGAAAAATAAAAGGGGAGATGGAAGAAAAGAGAGAGAGGAGAGAGAGAGGAAGAGAGGAAGAGAGGAAATGAGAGAAGAAAAGGAGAGGAAAAGAGAGAAAAGAAAGAAAAAGAAAGAAAGAAAGAAAATAAAGAAAAGATGAAAAAGAAAGAAAGAAGAAAGACAGAAAGAAAGATGAAAGGAAGAAAGAAAAAGAAAGGAAGAAAGAAAGGAAGAAAAAAGAGAAAGAAAGAAGAAAGAAAGAAAGAAAGAAAGAAAGAAAGAAAGAAAGAAAGAAAGAAAGAAAGAAAGAAAGAAAGAAAGAAAGAAAGAAAGAAAGAAAGAGAGAGAGATAGAGAAAAAGACTGAGACAGAGACAGATATGTTTGTCATTAGGGGAAGGTTGGGATCTCAGTTGGGACTGGGAAATTCCTGAGGGAGAATGAACAATGCATGCTGGAACATTGTATGATCAAAACTCAACTCCAACAACAATTTAATTTTAATTCTTAAGTTGATTTAATTAATATATATTATTTTATTTTTTATTCCAACATACTTTAAATAGCCCTGCTTAAATAATAAAATTTCTTTAGATTCTTGTTTAGAAGAAAAAATTGCCCCACCTTTTCAAATTAATTCTGATTTTAAATAAAATAGCTACAGTCCAATGTCGAAGCCCTCTCAGGAGTGAAAAAACTCCTGAGAGGAAATCATGTCAGAAAGGCCCACTTCGAGTAGTCACAAGTAAGCTGACCCTTTGCGTGGATTGTCTGGAACATAATTTCATAGAAGGCTGTGATAATTTCGCCCTTTCCCTTTAAGAAAAATCGGGCATTAGTAAATTCCTCCTGCAGTCAAGGGATCAACAGTACCAAAACTGCCAGGCCAAACCGATGCACCCCCACTGAGCAGTCTCTCTGACTTGGCACCAAAGAAGTTTTCCTTTTTCCTCCAAGCTCAATAATGCATAGCTAGTTTCGATGTTTTCCCAAAACACAAAACATCTTTCCTCTACCTGATAATTGCTACTTACTCAAAATATTTCTCACTTCCCCATAGCTACCTGTTTTCCCTCACTTCCTAATTATTACCTGGGTTTTCACTCCTTTTGTTTCCACCCGAAACTAGAGGAACTCCAAAACAGAATTTCCTTTCCATCCTCTGCACCTGGTCCTTTTA
>PVKC010014361.1:0-22214 GCA_004027635.1 Crocidura indochinensis | reverse complement strand
AGGCCATTATGGGGGATGCAGAAACATGTATAAAACTCCCCATGATGTGTTTAAACATAAAAATTAAACTGAGGGACTCTTCCACCGAATATTTCTTATTAAAAAGATCACAAAGAGAACAAAAGATAAAAAGTGGAGAAAATCTTCACTGAATATGAGACATTTAGTAAGATTTAGCTGTCAAAGAAAATAGAAATAAAATATTCTAAGCCATACGTGTACATTTTATGACTTTTGATAAAGTTGGGGTTTGTTAAATCCAGTGAAACACAGTGTGTGATTAGGAATGTGGAGAACAATGAGTGTAAATATAGGGTACTGATGTTTTGAGGGGTATAAGTTTGGGACATATAGACTGTTATGAAAACGCCAGTGACAGTCTGAGTACACTTGAACAACTATCTGCCACCCCCCTTTAAACTTCAACAAGTGTAAAAAGTACTCTGACAAATATGGAGGTCTGAACAGACAATTGCTGACCTAGACTCCAGTTCCCAGGAAGGAAGGAGCCGGCCTGGAAGTGGGGAAAACCCAGGGTTCCCCATAAGTTCCGCCAAGGATCCCACCTGGAGACCCGGAGGAAAGAGGAGAGGGGGGCAGGGGGACCCAGTCCCTACCCACCTACCCTGAGCGGGCTGAGAGGGCCCCGGCACATACGGAGGTCTGCCAGAGGCCCAGGCCCGAGTCAGCCGAGAGTCCCGACCCCAGGAAGGGAGAGGGTGGGTCTCCCAGGCCCCAAGGAAGGGAGATTCAGCCCCACCCCTAAGCCAGCCTCTGGAGCCGGCCTGGAAGTGGGGAAAACCCAGGGTTCCCCATAAGCTCCACCAAGGATCCCACCTGGAGACCCGGAGGAAAGAGGATATCTTGTTTATTTTTTCAAAAAACCAACTCCTAGTCTCATTGATTTTTTGTATTGCTTTCTTAGTTTCTATATTGTTTATTTCTGTATGGTTTTTATTATTTCTTGACATCTGGTTGTGGTTGGATTTCTTTGCTGCAGTTTTTCCAGTTCCTTAAGATGATCCTTTAAATTGTTGATTTTGTCATTTTCCTCTTTTCTGACATAAGCTTATATTGCTATGACTTTCCCCCTGATTACTGCTTTTGCTGTGTCCCACAGATTTTGACAGGTTGTTTCTTCATTATCGTTTGTCTCAAGGAATCTTTTTATTTCTTCTTTGAGTTGCTCTTTGATCCAGCTGTTTTTGAGTAGCATGCTGTTTAATCTCCAGATGTTTGATTTTCTCTATTGCTTCTTCTTACAGTCAACTTTGAACTTTATTGCATAGTGGTCTGAGAGGGTGCTTCTGATGATCCTTACACTTGTGGTTTTATGTAAGTTAGATTTATATCCTAAGGTATGGTCTATTCTGGAGAAGGTTCCATGTGGATTTGAGAGGAATGTGTATTCTGTTTTTTGTGGGTGGCAGGTCCTATATAAGTCTACTAGCCCTAATTCTTCTAATTTTTCATTTAGGGCTCTTATTATTTTGTTATTTTTTTGCCTGCTGGATCTATCCAGTGGTGATAGTGGAGTACTGAGATCTCCAACTGCTATCACATTTCCCTTCAAGTGTTTCTCTAGCTTTGTGTGTAGTTGCCTCACATATTTAGCTGAGTCTACATTAGGTGCATAAATATTGACCAGGGTTAGTACATCTTTATCTATTGTTCCCCTGATCATTATGTAGTGACCCTCTTTGTCTCTGATTACTTTCCTGATGTTGAATGCAATTTGGTCTGATATTAGGATGGCTGTGCCTGATCCTTTTTGTTTTCCATTGGCCCGAATAATTGATTTCCACCCTTTTATTCTAAGCCTGTGCCTATCCTGCAACTGTAGTTGTGTTTCTTGCAAGCAGTAGAAGTCCGGTTTATGTTTTCTAATCCAGTTCTCTAGTATATACCTTTTATTGGGAGAGTTTACGCCATTAACATTTAGGGAGATTATTGACAGAGAGGGCTGTTATGTAGTTGCATTGTATAGGGTTGCTGTTGTTGTTACAATCGGGGATTTGTATTGTGTGATTCGTCTTGGAGTATGTTTATTAAAATTGGTTTTGTTTGAGCGAATACTACAAGGTCATTTTCATTTGAGAATGTTCTTAGTCTTCCTTCCAATATAAATGAGAGATTTGCTGGATATTGGACCCTAGGTTGGAGATTGTTTTCATTCAGTAGTTTAAATATGTCATTCCACTGTCTTCTTGCTTGAATTATTTCTAATGGGAGATCTGGTTTGATTCTTATGTCCCTTCCTTTGTACTTGAGGTTTTTTTCTCCCTTATTGCTTTAAAGAGTTCATCTTTCTCTTTGCTTTTTGCCATTTGGATTACTATATGTCTTGGTGTTGTTTTATTAGGGTCTATTTTATTGGGAACTCTTTTCACTTCCTGGAATTGCACCTCAGCCACTTTCCAGAGTGTTGGAAAATTTTCTGTTATGATTTCCCTTATCACTTGTTCTTAACCCTTTCCCTGTTTCCTCCCCTTCTGGTATGCCTACAATTCTTACACTATTTCTTTTGTATTTTTCATTAAGTACTGGACTTTCTGTTCCAGTGCTCTGCCTTTTATTTCCTTGTTGGCTTCCTGGTCATTTTTAGATTGCAGTTTTTCTTCGAGTTGCTCTATGCGCTTTTCCAACTGTGAGATTCTACTCATGTGGCTTTGTACATTATTTTTTATTTCTTTATTATTATTATTATTTCTTTATTCATTTTTTTTATTTCCCTTTGTATGGAGTCTCTCATATTCTGTAGCATTTCTTCTCTAAGTTGGTTGATTTTTTCATCCATGGTTTTCTGTTATTCGCTGGCTAGTGCTTCTTTCATTTCATTTACCATAATTGCATTTGTTTTCTCATAGCTGTTTTTAAATCTTCCTCTCTTGGGTTCGTTCGTTTTGGGGGACTTGGAAACTTGTTTGGATTTTTTTCTACTTCTGCGGATATTAGGGTCTTCCTTGGTTTAACCATATTTCTTGCAATTCTTGTTGTAGCTCACTTTTGTCACCAGTCTAATTAGATATAGGTGTTTCTGGCTTGTTTTGGTGGTTTGCTTCCAATTTTATGGGCTATTTATTATTAGAGGTTTTGGTGCTGGGTCTGAGCTGGTTTGACTTATATGTTGGTAAGCTATCTTTGAGCGAATGCTATCTTTGCACGAACGCATTAGTGTTCGCGTGGTTCACAGGCTCGGTGCTGGTGGGCGGGGCTTCCCCAACTCAGGTGGGACAGGTTGCCCAGGGAGTGATTTCTAGCTCCCTTTGTGGGCTCAGCGTGGTTAGGCGGAGTCTTCCTACCTTAGGTTGGGCAGGGCAAAGTGGCCGCACTAGCGTAGGTGCGGTAGCAGGCTCCTCATTTTTTAATTATTTATTTATCTAAAGAAAAAGCATCATATATTTGACGTAGCTTATCATAAAATATATGTTTCAAGATAATTAAAGCAACGTTTTTGAAAATAAAATAGAAAAAAATGGAAGTTAGGAAAAAAGAAAGAAAAAAATATAGTGGAAAGTATATTTGTGGAAATTAATCTCCAATGAAGTCATTGATACAATGGCAAAAGGTTTAGTAAACTCTGTTGTTAGTTGTCCATTCTTTTAAATTGGGTTAAATTGGGGTGTTTCTTTAGGGATGACATCATCAAAGAAATGAAATTGTCCAGAACTTCAAAGGACTATTACTGATACTATAACTCCTGTTGGCATATACTCAGCTGCCAAGCTTCCAGAAGAAGAAGATATGGAATGGAAGGTGCTGACACTTGCTCCATAAAGCACTGATTTTTATCAGTCTAATAACCAGCTTACCTGAAATGTGGTCAGATTGGTGTTTATGATAGGAATCTAGAATGTCTTAGATTAGTAACACCCCATTAATGTCAAGTGTTTCTGATTTTTCTATATTTTGCCACCTAGGCAAATAGAATTATGAGATATTTTCCTGTATTAACATTGAAATGGCATGTTTTGCACTAACAATGATAGACTAATATAGATAATAATATTTTGCTGAAATATAATTAAACAGTTTAGAGGTTAGACAATTGAGAACCTGAATCTCAAGACATGGTACTCACAAATCTTTTTAAAAAATGAAGAAACAAAGTAATTCTCATGCTCTGGTCGAGAGAGACACTAGTACTGACAAAACATTGAGCTCAAACAAACCTCACCCCTCATTCTGAGGACTTAAAGCAATGCTGCATGCAATGGCCATGGAAATCAGGCAATAATTGGAAAAAAAACAATTCAACCAACAGAAAAATGAACTGATCCAGAGAATTAGAATCCATACAAATGGAAATAAGGAGTTAAAAAGTACAATAGACAGCCATAACAACAGAATTCAACACAAAGAAGAGCATATCAACACCATTGAAGACAAAATACTTACCATCAGCAAGAATGAAGTGATAAAAGAAAAGAGATAAACGAAGGAAGAGAATGAGATATTTGTGATAGATAATAACAAGAGGAATGACCTTCGAATGATAGAAATAGGAAATGGAGAAAGGGAAAAAGACTGGTAGAAGAAATAATTACTGAAAAGTTTCCTGATCTCTAGAGAGAGGGTTCTGTGGGGTTCTGCATAGAATCAAAAGGCCCAAAGTGTACAAAACAAAATAGACTCAACTAAAGCAACATTAAGACACATCATAAACAAAAGGAGAAAAGACAGACTAATTAAAGTAGCACAAGAGAAATAAAACCTCAAATACAATAAAGACAACATAAAAATAACAATGGATTTTCATATGCTATCTTACAAGCTAAGAAAGAATAGAATTACATATTCAAATATTGAATGAAAAAAATTCAGCCTAGAGTTCACCATGAATTTCTGAAAAGTCACCTATATAAAAAAATACAAGTATATTACATGCACAGACACAATGATGGCAATATAATTAAGCAAAAAAGTATATTTGATTAAAAACTCTCAATGTCAATAGACTAAACTCTTCTTAAAAAGTAGCTGGATGGATCAGAAAAGAAAATCCACTCAGGAACTGGAGTGATAGCATGGTAGTAGGACATTTGCCTTGCATGCAGCTGACCCAGGACTGACCCGTGTTTGATTACTGGTATCTCATGTGGTCCCACAAGTCTGCTAGGAGTGATTGCTAGGAGTAATTTCTGAGTGCAGAGCCAGGAGTAATCCCTGAGTGCCGCTAGGTGTGGCCCAAAAACAAGCAAACAAACAAAAAAGAAAATCTATCCATTTGCTAGTTAGAGGAAATATACCTTAACCTAAAGAATAAATACAGATTCAGCGTGAAAGAACAGAAATTGTACAAGTGAACAGAAGAAATGAAAGATTGGACAGCCATACTTATGTCAGATTAAATAGCATTCAATATAAAAAAGTTAATTAGAGATAGTGGTGGAAACTTCCTGCTGTTTAATGGAACAACAAATTATGAAATATTCTCATCAATATTTATATACCAAATTAATGCCTACAAAAGTTCCTAAAGCTTCAGTTAATAAACTTAAAGAAACTCATTAATGGAAACACAATAGTAGTGGGATACTTCAGCACTCCAATTTCACCATTTACCAGATGGTACATCTGTAAAGATAGAAGAGCCCTAAATGAAGAGATAGAAGAGTTCTTGGACAATTGTTGAATAAATGAACTTGTTGGACATATACATATATCATCACCAATAAGAATATTCACTTTTGGGCCCGGGAGATAGCATGGAGGTAAGATGTTTGCCTTTCATGCAAAAGGTCATCGGTTAGAATCCCGGTGCCCCATATGGTCCCCCGTGCCTGCCAGGAGCAATTTCTGAGCATGGAGCCAGGAGTAACCCCTGAGCGCTGCCGGGTGTGACCCAAAAACCAAAAAAAAAAAAAAAAAAAGAATATTCACTTTTATAGTGCACATAGAATATTCTCCAAGCTAGATCACATATTGGGGCATAACTCCAATATGTATAAATTTACAAATGTAGGAACTATACAAAGTGTATTCTCAGACCATAAAGCCATGAAGTAGAAAGTAACCATAGAAAGAAAATGGAGGAAATTCCCAAACTATGAGAGCTGAGCAAGACACTACTTACAAGGAAGAAGTAAAAAGACTTTTTGAAGCTAATGACAATAAAGATACAGCTGTCAGAATCTATGGGATACAGCAAAAGCTATACTATGGGGGTGGGGATTCATATTATTTCAGAAATTAAGAAGGAGGAAAAACCCAAATCAACAAGTTAAATACACATTTAAAATATCAGAGAAAGGATAGCAAACAAATCCAAAGGGTAGTAAAAGGAGGGATATAGTGAAAACAAGAACGGAAATCACCAACATAGAACTCAAGAAAGCATTTCAAAGAATCCGAAATAAGACCAAAAACCAAAACAAAACAAAAACCCAAACAAACAAAAAGTCCACCAACGGTTTGTACTTTGAAAAAAATAAATAAATAAGATAAAGAAAACTTTAGCTAGACTCAATTCAAAGACTAAAAAAAGAAAGAGTTGGTTTTTTGAAAGAATAAACAAGATAGAGGAACCTTAAACTAGACTCATAGGAAGAAAAGAAAAAAAAATTTACAAATAAACTGCTTCAGAAATTAAAAGGGAAAATTAAAATGATTCTTTCAGTGAATCAAAATATGAGAGGTTACAATGAACAACTTCAAAATCTTAAATTGGAGGATCTATTAGACATAGGTAAATTTTTTAGAGTTATGTAATCTCTCAAAGCTGAATGAAGAGGAGTTACAAAATCTAAAATGACAAATCACTAATTAGAATATTGAACTAGTAATTAAGACTCTTCCTAAAAACAAAAGTCCTAATCCATATTAGTTCTCTATCAAACTTTCAGTGAATATTTACTACTTTTACTTATTAAGCTTTTCTAAAATATCAAAGACAAAAAGGAATTCTAACACTTTCTATGAAGCTAGCATTACACTAATACCAAAGCAGATAGAGACAATTCCAGAAAAGAACATTTCAGCCCTGTTTCCCTGATGAATTTTGATGCCAAAACCCTTAATATTAACTAACTAATTATAATAATCAATTAAAATCATACACCAGATCAAGTGAAATTTATCCCAGGGGTGCAATGTGGTTCAACATACACAAATCAGCAACACAATACACCACATTAATAAAAGAAACAATAAAAACCATATAATCACATCAACTTATCAGAGGAAGTTTCTGTAAAGATTCAACATTCATTCATGATAAAAACCCTCAACAAAATGGGGATGGAGGGAACTTTCCTCAAGACATGTAAGGGCCATCTATATCAGACCTATATCCAGGTTGATTCTTAATGATGAAAGCTAAAAATAAAATTCCTCGGAGATCAGGCAAGGCAAAAATGTCTACTGTCCTAACTTTTATTCAATATAGTACTGGAATCCTTGGCTAAATCAGTCATACAAGAAAAGCAAAGGGATTCAATTTAGAAAAGAAGTCAAATTATCACTCTTTAAAGATGACATGGTAATAAACATAGAATATCCTAATGAGTCTACAAATAGCTCCTAGAAACAATAAATCAATATAATAGTAGTCAGCTTCATAGTCAATACACAAATTGGTTGCTTTCTTATGTACAACATATGTACAACTGATGTACACAATCAGATGAGAAAGAAACCAAGGCTATTCCATAAAGTAGTATGCTAAAAAAATCAAGTACCTACGAATCAACTTAACAAAAGAGATGGGATATATATATATATATATATATACATATATATATTATGATAATTTTAACTCACTCAAGAAAGAGATAAAATACCTTAGAAAAATTGAAAAATATTGTAAGCTTATGGATTCAATTAATCACTCTTGTCACAATGACTACTTATACCATTATATAGATTCAATGCAATTCCCATTTGGAGGGGGACAACATTTAGACAACATTCTTCAAAGACCTAGAAAAATTAATCATAAAGTTTACATGGAATCAGAAGAGACCACAAATTGTCAAAGCCCCTTTGGAAAATAAGAAATGTAAAGGTGAGGCTGGAGTGATAGCATAGTGGTAGGGCATTTGCCTTGCATGCTGCTGACCTGGGATGGATCCGGGTTCAATTCCTGGCATCCCAGAAAGGGAAAATGAAGGCAAAAGGAAGAAATATAAAAGAGAAAGAAAGAAGGAAGGAAGAGAAAGAAAGAGGGAAGAAAGGAAGAGAAAGAAAGAGAAAGAAAAGAAAGAAGGCAGGAAGAAAAAGAAAGGAAAAGAGAAAATGAAAGAGAAAAAGAAAGTAAAGAATCAAAGAGAAAGAGCAAAGAAAGAAGAGAGAAAAGAGAAAGAAGAAATGAAAGAAAGAAAGAGAGAAAGAAAGAAAGAAAGAAAGAAAAAGGAAGCAATGAAGAGAAAGGAAAAAGGAAGGCAAAAAGGAAGAAATATAAAAGAGAAAGAAGGAAGGAAGGAAGAGAAAGAAAGGGGGAAGAAAGGAAGGAAGAGAGAGAAAGAAGAAAGAGAAAGAAAAGAAAGAAATAAGAAAAAACAGGAAGAAAAAGAAAGAAAAAGAGAAAATGAAAGAAAAAGAAAGTAAAGAATCAAAGAGAAAGAGCGAAGAAAGAAGAGAGAAAAGAGAAAGGAGAAATGAAAGAAAGAAAGAATAGAAGGAAGGAAGGAAGGAGTGAGGGAAGGAAGAAAGGAAAGAAGGAAGGAAAGAAAGAAAGAGGGAGGGAAGGAAGGAAGAGAAAGAAAGAAGAAAGAGAAAGAAAAGAAAGAAATTAGAAAGAGAAGGCAGGAAGAAAAAGAAAGGAAAAGAGAGAATGAAAGAGAAAAAGAAAGTAAAGAAAAAGAAAGAGCGAAGAAGGAAGAGAGAAAAGAGAAATAAAGAAAGAAAGAGGAAGAAAGGAAGAAAGAAAGACAGACGAAAGAAAGAAAGAAAGACAGATGAAAGAAAGAAAGAAAGAAAGAAAGAAAGAAAGAAAGAAAGAAAGAAAGAAAGAAAGAAAGAAAGAAAGAAAAAGAAAGAATGGAAGGAAGAAGAAAGAATGGAAGGAAGGAAAGGAGTGAAGGAAGGAAGGAAGGAAAGAAGGAAGGAAGGAAAGAAGGAGGGAGGAAAGGAAGGAAGAGAAAGAAAGAAGAAAGAGAAAGAAAGGAAAGAAATTAGAAAGAAAGAAGGCAGGAAGAAAAAGAAAGGAAAAGAGCTAATGAAAGAGAAAAAGAAAGTAAAGAAAAAGAAAGCAAAGAAAGAAGAGAGAAAAGAGAAAGGAAGGAAGGAAGAAAGGAAGAAAGAAAGAAAGAAAGAAAGAGAAAGAATGGAAGGAAGGAAGGAAAGAAGGAGTGAGGGAAGGAAGGAAGGAAGAAAAATATAGAGCTATCTCATTATACTAATTTGAAAGTGTGTTTTAAAGCTATAGTGATTAAGAAAGCCTGGTACTTTAATAATGATAGGCTCTCTGATAAATTGGTCAAATTGTTTGAAGGACAAACTCCTTTTATATGGACAGTTATATATATTTTTCCAATGAAAAGACATTTTTTTAATTTTAAGTTTGATTGTTAAAACTTTCAATCTACAGGGACATTCCCAATCATCTTTTGCAGATAGCATCAAGTATCAGTCTTGCATCAAACATATTGTTCATTCCTCTATTAAAAATTAATCGCTTGCTGGTAAACAGAAAAATTAAAAGTTTGGAGGTTTAATCTTTTGATTCCAAACACAGACCCAAAGAAATACAAGTAATATGATTTAACTAGAATATCTTGAAGGGGTTTTTTAAATATCTTCCATATAGTACCTTGAATGTTTAGGTTCCAAGACATAGTACCTGGACAAGGAGCATAGAATTGAGAGACATAAAAGTAAAAATCTGGAATAGTCTATTATGTTATAGGAATCTCGATTTTCATAAAAATAAATGTATACTTGAAAGTTTTTGTAAAATATTAACATTCATAAATCATAAGTAATATGATTTTTACTTTTTTGCTCTTTAAATTTGAACTAATCCATTAAACGAGTCTAAGAGATATTGTTTAATAAAGTGATGCAAGGCAGTCTTTTTGAGGTTTGTCACTGAAACTCAACTACAGTCATGTTTGTAATCACGGTGCTCAAATTAAAAAAAATTAGTAAGCTGAATCCTTAAAAAATCAAAATGGAAATACCATGTGATCCTTGACATTTGATCTGAAAGACATTTTAAAAAGTTTGGGAAATATTCTTTTTTTTCTTTTTTTCTTTATTTAAATATCTTGATTACAAATATGATTGTGATTAGGTTTCAGTCATGTAAAGAACACCCTCCTTCACCAATGCAACATTCCCACCACCAAAGTCCCAAATCTCCCTCCCTCCCAACCCACCCCCAACTTGTACTCTAGACAGGCTTTCCAGTTCCCTCATTCATTCACATAATTATAGTAGTTCTCAGTGTAGTTATTTCTATAACTGCACTCACCACTCTTTGTGGTGAGCTTCATGAAGTGAGCTGGAAGTTCCAGCCCTCCTCTCATTGTCTCTGAGAATTGTTGCAAAAATGACTTTTATTTGTCTTAAAACCCATAGATGAGCATCTCTCTCTCCCTCTGACTTATTTCACTCAGCATGACAGACTCCATATACATCCATGTATAGGAAAATTTCATGACTTCATCTCTCCTGATGGCTGCATAATATTCCATTATGTATATGTAGCACAGTTTCTTTAGCCATTTTCTGTTGAAGGGCATCTTGGTTGTTCCCAGAGCCTGGCTATTGTGAATAGTGCTGCAATAAATATAGGTGTGAGGAAGGGATTTTTGTATTGTATTCTTGTGTTCCTAGGGTATATTCCTAGGAGTAGAATAGCTGGGTCAAATGGGAGTTCATTTTCCAGTTTTTGGAGGAATCTCCATATCGCTTTCCATAGAGGTTGGATGGAAATATTCAAGAAGTAAATGATTTTATCATATATATTTTTTGAAATTCTTATTAGAAAGAGATAAATGTTAGCATACTAAAATTATCATAATACTTATAGTAGTTAGGTGATAGAAACAAAGTAAATAGATGTTGGAGGATGAAATAGCATATTATATATGGTATATTTGAAGCAATGCAATACAACTATTATAATTATTGACAAAGAATTTCAGTGACGTTAAAATGCTCATTGTAGACTTTAATTGCAAAATTTTCTGCGCAAGTCATTTTAACTATGTAAAAATAGATACAATGAAAAGATGCTGATATTAGTAAGATGCTGATATTAGTATAAGTCTGAGTTGCTATATTCATATTCCCATGTTCAAACCAATTCATTTCTCTTGCATACACTGAATTCCACTTTATGAGAAATAATAAATCATAAGTAATTAGATTAATGTCAAGATTTTGTTTCAAAATGTATATCCCAGTGTAGTTCTAGGAGGATTGCGAGTTCATGTTTCTACAGCTCTTTGAAACATTATTAATAGTGACCTGAGGTACATTACCCTAGAAGGAGCCTTATGAATACAAATAGTTTTACTCAATATGACCTTAGTACCAGGTGAGCATATTGTCTTTTAGTTTTTTGAAATTGGTAGTCTATGTATGAAACATATGTAACTGTGTGAGCTGAAGATACATTTACCAGCAGTCTCTCAATCTTTATGGTTTGCGATTTTGTGGATTGTTTTATTCACTTAAGGAATTGCATTTTTAATAATAATTATTTAATTAGTGGAGCTCAGCCCCAAATGGTCCCCACATGAGATGAAAATGATGGGACTAAAGAATGATGAGAATAAAGTTCTTTGGATAATATGAAACACCAACATATGCCAGTGGAAAGGACAATTTCCATCATTAATATGTAGAGCAGTGAGAAAGGAGGCAGACAATCAAGGGGTGTTACAGGCCACTGCATCTTCCCATGAGCCCCTTTTGTGGCCAGGTTTCTCAGTACTGCCAATAGGAGAATGGCATCTCTCCAGGAAGTGAAAGGCTCTTGTTTAATATCCCAAGTTGCCATATGTTTTGAGTTGATGTTCAAACTTTAGAGGTTTGGAGAAGTAGCCACAGGGCTTTGCTTTTACTTGTGCCTTTGGACCTGCTTCTAAAGACTACCCTCTGTCTCCATGGCCTTTCTGGGTATTTTAATTGTTTTGTTTGTAATTTAGGATACATATTTCAACATGGTCTAGGATCAAATAGGAGCTCTGAATTGAAGGCAAACATTTAAATTGGTCACCACTTAAAGGAAATATTTTTCTTCTAAATGTATCCAAAATGGCAGCTTTATTTTGTGCTGCACTGTCTTAGATCCCATTGTAGGACTTAAAGTTTCTCGATTTTGGGGGCCAGAGTGATAGCACAGTGGTGCCTTGCATGCAGACAGACCCAGGTTCAATCCCTGGTATCTCACATGGTCCCACCCATGCCCTAACCTGCCAGGAGCAAATTCTGAGCATAGAGCCAGGAGTAACCCCTGAGCACCACAGGTGTGGCCCAAAATCCTAAAATAATAAAAGTTTCCAGATTCAAACGTGTCAAGAATTCCCTTTTAACTTGGTGACCTGAAACTGGATGTCAGAGTATTTCAAGTGATTCAATCACTTCTGTACCTTCCCTGCTTTTATCTATATTATTCTATTATTATGTAAGTAACATTTGCTCTCTATGTTAGACTTGAAGCAACAATAAAAAAATTTTAACCACTTAAGGGAGAGAGTATTTGGATTTAATTTTCATATAGCAAGCAAATTGTTGAATATCTAAAGAACAGGTTCTGTGACTAGAAATCTTATATAGCAGGTAAGGTGCACATGTGCATGTATTCGACCTGGGTTCAATAACTGGCATCCCAAGCAAAGTAGCTCCTTGAGCACCACCAGGAATAATTCCTGAGCACTGTGCAAGGAGCAATCCCTGAGAATCAGTGGATATAGTAAAAAAAAAAGAAACCACAATAAAAAGAATACATTCTGAACATAATAAGAGTACCAGTGGAAGGAATGATACTAGAGATAAGTAGAAGGAGCCTTTTAAATTTACAATAGAAGGAAATACATTTCTGAATCACAGAGAAATTATACATATGACTATAGAACTATTGCATGTAGCCAAATCAATTATTGAATAAAATAATTTTTATTAATTGAAGAAAATGATTAAAAAATCCTAAATTGACATTTCACATAATAAAATTGACACGATAAAATTATTTCGAGTGGGGCAAGGGTAAATGTAGTCGTTGTAGGGCCAATTGAAACAGGACTTTGACAATACACTGAGTCTACATTTTGGAATATCTGTTAGTTGGAACAAAGCTTTCTGTTTGATGAACGAGAGTAATTCAAAGTACTATCTATAGAACAAAGAATATCCCTCTATTTGTGCTGAGACTATTCCAATCATGAGTATGAAAAAAAAAAGTCTGTTTACCTGGCAAAACTCCAGAGCAAATGAGATGCTTTCATAGATTTCTTAAGCCCTCATCATACTATTTGTCAAAGTGTAGCTTTTCTTAATACAAAAATCAAAACAATCTTTCAAAAATACCACTACACATCATTTTTTTTTCATTTATTCATTTGTTTGCTTATTTTGTAAATTTTATCAAAAATCTCCTTTCAGAAACTATGATCAATACTGGGAATACAAGAAAACCGGTATCCCTGCCCTCAAGAAGTGTAGTGACTAGGAAATATAAATAAATAGAGCATTAAAAGACAATATTCTTAAAATATCTCTATTATAATTTTTCTTTAAATGTCAGCTGCCATTTATTTAGATGGCCTCATTTGAACTGAGCACAGAGAGTATACCTTATACACATACAAATGTATATAACATTTTTTTGGCATTTGGAACATATTCTTCATGTCAAAGTATAGATGGTCACTGGAGCAGCAGTGGCATACCAGAAGAACCTCAGGTCTCTGTATGAGATGAGCCCCAACTAGCCTTGTTTCTCCCTTTCCAAGGTCCAGTTACTTAGCCTTTTCTATCTGTAAACTACTCAGTAAAATTTATTTATTTAGTTTCATTTTTGGTGGGGGGGCACATCCAGTGATGCTCAGGGGTTCCTCCTCGCTCCACACTTAGAACTCACTCCTGGCAGGTTTAGGGGACCATATGGCTTGCCAGCTGGGCCACATGCATGGCAAATGCCTTCTCCACTGTGCTACGGCTTCGTCTCCTTCCTCCAGCTCAGTAATTTTTAAAGCAAAGTCCTTTCTTTGCTATATCCAGTCTCACTTTGTTTCTTGCCATAAAAACATTGCTAAAGACTATCTACCAGACAATTTTTAATGAGTTATAAGAAAAATTTACTCATCTTTGTGTCTTCATTGCATTCACTTTGTTTTCTGATTTTGTTTTCATCATCACAAATTTTGCAAATGTCCCAAATGTGACTACAAAGAGTGACTCCATCATGTAACCCATCAACATTTCTCTCTGTATGTCTGTGACACTTAGATTTTGTACATCTCTACAGGAGGACCTTGCAGATTGTAGAGAAGGTTGTTATGAAGATCTAAAATCGCACTCTTAGTCATGATAATCACAGAATACTATAGTATCAGGAAACCAACTATAGTACCATTAGAATTAAGCTTGGTGTATGGTTATGAGACTGGAATCTAATTCAAAATATTATATGTTCAAGGTAGTTATTCTGTCATAGAGTCATCATCCCTGGGCCCCAGAGAAGTTCTCTTAAATATCCCTTACCTTCTGCTATTCTTTTCCCTTGCTCCAGTTCAGGCTAAAGGCAAATCTTTTGACTGCCAGTCCTTGAACATTATCTGTGCTGGCAGTGTCTTTTTTGAACTATAGAGTTTTTAAAATAAAGTTCCTCAAAGAAGACTATAACAATTCTCCAAATGCATTGGACCTATTCAAAGGGAGGCAGGATTTAACTGGAATGCAATGAGGGGGTACTTTTTTTTTCACTTAAAGGAGTTAGATTTCCAGATTAGTCTTGAGTGATTTTTTTAAGAGGGAGGTATGCCAAATATATTTGGAAACCTCTTTAAGAAGTCATGGCTGACACTAAAACATGTGAATTCTTACCAGGTACAATGGTATTCTATCTTGAACTTTATTATTTAAAACTCTAGTTGTATGGATTGGGTGTCTAGATAGTATTAAAGAATACATAAATCAACCATTCCATAAACCTATGCCTTTTATCTTCCACAGGAAATGCAGATGTTTCTTCTCCCTACAGAACGGAAGAGAAGATTCTCTAAGGGTATATAGTGGGTAATGGACCTTAGGTAAAGGGAAATGCACTAGGTCTCTCACAAACTCACTCTCTTCTGTTGTTTCATTCCTAAAAATAATAATTATATTATTAGAATTTGGATTGCCTTTATTAGAGGTCAGCATCATTCAGTGTTTATGGTGTAATAGACATCAGGAAGCCCATTGTTGGAGGCTTCTATTTAGGTTTTATATTACTCATCAAAAGTTCTGGATAAAGTCCTGGATAGAAAAAAACTGGAATGTAGTGACAGTGTAGGAAGTAGGATGCAAAGAAACTTTTTATTCTATTTTACTTTTGGTTTGGGCCACACCCATCAGAGCTTAGTGTGTATTCCTGACTCTGTGCACAGGGATCACTTCTGGCAGTGCTTGGCAGACCATATTTGGTCCAGGGATCAAACCAGTATTATGTGTATGTAAGTCATAACCTCAGTACCATCTCTCCAGCTCATGATGCCTTTTTAAATAGCACTGAGAATAGACAACCATGAAACGCCCGTGAGGATTTTTATGAGCCTACATAGCTTCACAGTCTAAGTTAAATATAAATTTTGGCCTAATTGGGAATTAGACATGTGATATAGTGTTGCCTTTCATCTTTGGGATAATCTGTAGGCCATAGAGCAGTCACTGATAACTATGAGCTAATCGGACAATTTCGCTTTTCATTAATCATTTTCCACAAGTGTTGTTAAAGGAAAAGATTGGGCATCACCACCATAAAACTAATAGAGCATGAGATAGGAGAAGCAGCATTAGGTTCTGCTGCAATAGAAATTATTTTCCATGGTAAGAAACAATATTTTCTGGAGATCAGGGAAGAGCTAATGAAGGGTTTAACACTGAATAAAATTGCCACCACATTTTGGACGCAATAAAAATCCACAGGACAACCATTTAAACCACTCATTTTTAATCTAAGAGGAAGTGGGAAAGATTAAAACAGAACTGTGTCGCATGAAGACTTTTTTCACAACAGTTCAGTCATTTTATTTTGGTACATGTAATGGGGGTAGATGATGATGGTGATGGATCATTTCTTACAAATAATTTTTCTAAGTGAACTACTCTGATACCTCCCAATTGAAACCTTAGGTGCTTCAGATTTGTAGGTCAACCAATTCCCTACATCTTGTGAACATCTTTTCACATCTAAGAATTGATCAATATTATCACTAGATTAATGCATGTATCATCTCTGTCTGTCTATCTATCTATCATCTATCTATCTATCTATCTATCTATCTATCTATCTATCTATCTATCTATCTATCTATCTATCTATCTATCTATCTATGTCTTTATGATTGTGCATTGCCAGGCATGCACTTCAGCACTTTGAACTGACTCCCCTAATCACCTTTCTCCCTTATTTCTAACATGAAGACTTGTGTTTCCTAAGGTAGTGCTCTTTCACTAAGACATTTTTTAATTGAAGGAGAATTTGGGAGTCTTCTGAAGTGGGGTTGAAAATATGAAAAGGCAATGTCTGGATAGGCTGTGTAAAATGAACCCACTTAATATTCTCACTTCAATTAGCTTTTACATTCTTGTTTAAGGACAGCTATGGTATTTCAGTTTTATTTTATGGTTTTATGAACTATGCAAGGAAAATAAGCTATGGTTCTTATTTTAGCATACATTAGAAATATCTGAGGGAATTTGAAATATCTTGATGTCCACATTGTGCCTTAAAAATTAAATTAGAACCTTGGAGAAGGATATCATCAGTATTATTTAAAAGTTTCCACAAACATGGTTTTCTACATCATCACCAGAAATAAATATTCTACCAAGGAAGGCCCCACTACCACCACGGCACTGACTTACTCCAAAGACTTACTCCAAATACTTACTCTTGTGACACCCTGACAACAGCAACAGTCTGCTTTTAGGACAGGATTCTTTGCAATGGTAACAAATGGTGAGATGAAACCAGAAGACACTACTACCCTGACTTCAACATGGGACCTGTACAGAAACCAGAATCTATAACTACAAAAACTATAACTACTATAATTACAGCAACAACTGTAATGGTGAAGAACTGTTACTGAGACCACAGAGGATGACTTTAGGGCTGGACAATCTAGTATGTCTGGAGCCTTGAATTGGGCTTCAGGGGTAAGCTCTCCCTTTTTTAAGCCAAAGGGTTTTCCTTCCAATTTCTTCCATGCTTTGCTATGCCTGCACAAACAACAACAACGACTGCCACACACACACACACACACACACACACACATATACACACATCTTATTTATAGTGTATCTCCCATCTCTTAAAAAAATGAGCCTACTAGACCTTCGGCTATTGTACTAACTACTTTATTGGTGATACAATAATTCTCATGAATATAACTTAACGAACTCTCTCCTCTTCTTTTTCCAAGTTTTTTTAGATTCTCTACTTTCTTTCTATTTTTTAATTACTTCACTTTCTGTCATCCTGAAACAAATGCATTGTAATCAATTATGTCAACTATGTGATGCATTCTTTTAAATAAAAAAAAAAGTTGTTTCAGGTAAGACCAGTCTGTTAGATATAGGTGGGTATACTCTATCAATACATCAAGTTTAATTCATCTTTATATATTGTGTTCTTTGTATCAATCTAAATCAATTGTGTTTTCTTGGATCCCACATATTAATAAATAAATTATGCCAACTACCAGAACCAAATAATAGAAGATTAGAAATAGGGTTGGGGCTGGAACAATATGGGCATTTGCCGTGCACATGGCTAATCTAGGATGGATACAGGTTTGATCCCTGGCATCTCATATGGTCCCCTGAGCCAGAAGTGATTGATTTTTTTTGTTTGTTTGATTATTGTTTTTTGTTTTAGGACCACACCCATTTGACACTCAGGGATTACTCCTGGCTATGCACTCACAAATTGCTCCTGGCTTGGGGTTACCATTTTAGACTCCAGCACTCAAATCGTGGTCTGGTCTGTTCTAGGCTAGTGCTTTCAAGGCAGAGGCCTTACCTCTAGAGCCACCGCTCTGGCCCTGGAGTGACTGATTTCTGAGCACATAGCTAGGAGTAACCCCTGAGCGTCAATGGTTGTGTGCCCCCCCCCCAAAGAAAAGAAACAGGATTAAATTCAGGGAGAGGCAAAGCAGGGAGGCCAGCTGCCTTATAGAAAACCTCTCCAGGTGAAGAGAAGTAGAGAGAGGGCCAAGGTTGGGACTAGAAGAAGGAATCAGTCATGGAGAGGGCCAAAGAAAGAAAAACAGTAGTAGAAGCAAAAAAAAAACAAAAAGTAGGCAGCAAAAGCAGGGAGTCCAGCAAACATTTTCTCCATCAATTTGTCAGCAACTATCCAACAGGAACAATCCAGCAGGGGGGGGAGGGGGGTTCCAACCCTCTATCCCCAGTTTATATACCCCCCAAGCCAACTGACCTCCAGCAGCAGTTACAAGGGGCAACTGATTAATGGTATCTTTACCCTTAAAGGACAGGAGCCCTCTTATGGATGATCAGAGACTATAAGAATCTGTTTCCATATACTGAAGTACTGATACCTTAGTATCTCTTCATTTAAGTGTATTTCAATATTGAGCATTAAACATGTAGTTAAGGTAAAATGTGGTATCAAATTTATGTCATAATAATATATGCCTTAGATCCTTGTAAGACGTTGATAGAGATAATAGAAGGAAAACCATGTGGAGACGTAGGGGTAATATTCCCATACATAATACAAGGATAGAGACATGAGTTGATCTAACCATGCCAACATTTTTGAGAATGGTATTTAATGGACATTATAGCAAGTTCATATACTTCACAAAAAATTTAGTGATATTGCAACTTTGACAAGTAATCTACGTTTCCTTCAAGAGCAAACCTTACATTGTTCTAAATTATGATAATTCAACTTTTTTTGTGCCTATATGCAACTCACATTAAGGGAGTGGGAGTAGGTTCTGAGAAGAATTGATATGGGTTCAGGCAATTTGTGGTCTAGGTTACATCACTTAAAATGCTTTAGAGTAGGGTAAATGGTTTCCTAGTGAGAGAAGTCACTGACAGCTATTCTAGAGCTCTGGTTCTCAAATTCTACTTTTAAGATCAGCAACAAAAAGCTTCAACTTGAAAGTATTCAAAATGCAGATTGTTGAACCTCATCCCTTGACCTGAATCATAAACTCTTGGAACTAGGCCTAAAATTCTTTAGGGAATTGACTCTCATACTGTATTGCACAGCAGACCTAAATCAGTAGTTTAAAAACTAGCTCAGCAAGCATGGGTGATACATTTAAGCCCTTGTCTCATCTAAAAGTGCTAATACAGCCATAACAGCTCTAATAGTAGTCATTTCCATTAAGAATTAGCCTGGAAGGTATTCAGTGGATTGGGCAAGGCAAGAATTGTCCAAATTTTATAGATCCTAGGGCTCATAGAATGATACCTCCAAATTCCACAATTCTCACTGCCCACTAGGAGCATATCATATTTGATGGGAAAGTAGGATAGAAGCCCACTAATCTCAATAAAAATTGTAGAAACACGTGAGCACAACTAGCAACAAACAGCTCAGTAAACTTCAGACAATTCCTTTAATGATACCATTATGAGATAAAATAATTTTCAGAAATTTTCTTTTACTAAAATATTTTTTGATAATTCCACTAGCCATTTTCTTGTAACAAGCAATATAAAATGAATTATTTTGTGCCTGCTAAGGGGGAAGTCTTAAAGGGCACATGTGAAATAAAGACAGTAGTGGAGGTAAAGTGACAGTGCTGATGGGATTTGTGTTGGTACATTGAATTCCCTAAGATACTATCTTATATGCTATTTTGTAAACCATGGTGTTTAAATCAAGTTAAAAACAGAAACACACACATGCACACTGGCAACTGTAGGCCATGAACATGATCCTCATGTGGTGCATACACCAAGGCAATTCTAATCCTGTCATGCAAAACTTATCAGATATCAGAATCTACACATGTAGATTAGATGTGAAGAGATCCACCTTCTATTTTTTTTTTTTGGTTCATTTGTTTTTGGGGCACACCCGGTGATGCTCAGGGGTTACTCCTGGCTATGAGCTAAGAAATCACTCCTGCCTTGAGTGATCATATGGGACGCTGGGGGATCAAACCGAGGGTCTGTCTTAGGTTAGTGCAGGCAGGCAGATGCCCTACGGCTTGCTCAGCACTCCAGTCCCAGATCCACCTTCTAAATTTCTCATTCAAGATTAGAAAGTTGTAGTATGGGGCCCGGGAGATAGCATGGAGGTAAGGCGTTTGCCTTTCATGCAAAAGGTCATCGGTTCAAATCCCGGTGCCCCATATGGTCCTGGCTTGGGGACCATATGGAATGCTGAGGATCAAACCAAAGTCTGTCCTGGATTGGCCTCATGCAAGGCAAATATCCTACTGCTGTGCTATCTTTCCGGCCCCCGGTTTTTCTTCTTTCTTCTTTTTTTTTTTATTGTTTTAAATTTCTCACCATTTCCTTCCTTTTGCTGTATTGTTCCAGTGAGTGGAGATTAAATACTCAGTTTTGAGAATCCCATATTTGGTCATGATGCTTGCTGGGAATCACACATCACTAGATTCAGGGCTTGCACATATACTCACTGAGAGCTGTACTCCTTTAGTTGTGGTTCTAGAGAACATTTTAGTTTTAGTGCTCACCGTGTGTTTTGCTCCTGACTGTGCTATTCACACATCTTATTTTATTTTTGGGGGGGAGGTGTTTTTGGAAAGAAGAATAGGTAGTATATTCTTACTAGTAGTGATAATATATGAAGTATTCAGGATTACACATAGCTGAGCTTTCAGGCCTAGGAAGCAAATAAGATAGTGTGCGATGCATGTTGGCAGTAAAATGAATTGAATTCATGGCCTTCTACTTGCAAGGCAGGTGCTTTACCCACTGGAATATCTTCTAGTCCCAATAATATACTTCTGACAAATTTCCAGGTTATTCTGAAAAATAATTCTGACATAAAGAATACGCTTTGAGAACTGCATCTCTGTAAGAATTAAAAATATTAGGTCTGAATATGCCAGAGGAGAAAGTAATGTTACTAAATTCCAGTAAGTCCTGGAATCTGTCAGAGCATCTGCTTTATAAGAGAAAAAGAACAGAAAATGAAAAACGAAATATCCCTTTTCACCTTTTGTTCCTAACTCTATCTACAACTCATTGACCAAGAGGAAGACAGCTGGAGAAATTATCCACTGACACACTCCACAGGGTCAGCATGTCACGAAAAGAGACAGGCAATGGGTTTACATAATGAGGCAAAGGATTTTAAGAACTTGATTTCCCACTTAATCTAGTTTAGCATTTTAAATCAAACGTTGAAAACAAAGAACAAGTCAAAGTAGAAACTAGAAACTGGTCTATCTTCTTTCCACCACAAGGACCAGACTTTATGCTGGTATATATGAAGGTGCAATAGAGAGTCCACTAGAAGATTTTGTGTGTACGTTTGTGTTTGTGAGTGTGTGTGTGTGTGTGTGTGTGTGTGTGTGTGTGTGTGTGTGTGTGTGTATGAGGAGGAGGAGGAGGTATAGGAAGAGGAGGAGGAAGATTTTTCAGACTAAAAGTATTTCTGGGCTTAAAAGGGCCTAGATATGAAATTATAAAACAGGAGCAGGATGAAAGCAGCTATAGAGTGGAAGAATGGATTGTGAAAGACTCTCAAAAGAATAATTGCTGAACCAGTAAAATAGCACAGGAGGTAAGGTGTTTGCTTTGCATATTACCAAACTCTGTTTGCTCTCAGCACCATATATGGTTCACTGAATACTGCCAGGGTAAGTTCTGATGCCAGGGCCTGAAATAGCACATGAACAAAATAGGTGTGGCACAAATCCCTGCTCCTTTCTTCCCAAAAAATACAGGAAGAATTGCCTTGCCATTTTGAATGAAAACATTACTAAAGGCGAAGGAATTCTGAAAGGAGAGTTTATTAAAGAAATATGAAATAGGTAAACTCAGAATTAGAGTTCTTAGTTTTTTTCATTTTAGCAGAGAGGGGAAGGCACTAGTTT
>PVKC010014360.1:0-22218 GCA_004027635.1 Crocidura indochinensis | reverse complement strand
AGCATTCCCACCAGCAGTGGATAAGAGTTCCTTTCTCTCCACATCCCCGCCAGCACTGATTATTCTCATTCTTTGTGATGTGGGCCAATCTCTGTGGTGTGAGGTGGTATCTCATTGTTGTTTTGATTTGCATCTCTCTGATGATTAGTGATGAGGAGCATTTTTTCATGTGCCTTTTGGCCATTTGTATTTCTTTTCTATCAAAGTGTCTGTTCATTTCTTCTCCCCATTTTTTGATGGGATTAGATGTTTTTTTCTTGTAAAGTTCTGTCAGTGCCCTGTATATTTTGGATATTAGCCCCTTATCTGATGGGTGTTGGGTGAATAGTTTCTCCCACTCAGTGGGTGACTCTTGTATCTTGGGCACTATTTCTTTTGAGGTGCAGAAACTTCTGAGTTTAATGTATTCCCATATGTTGATCTCTGTTTCCACTTGTTTGGAAAGTGTAGTTTCCTCCTTGAAGATGCCTTTTGTCTCAATGTCATGGAGTGTTTTACCGAAGTGTTCTATATACCTTATGGTATCAGGTCTGATATCAAGGTCTTTAATCTATTTGGATTTTACCTTCATTCATGATGTTAACTGGGGGTCTATGTTCTCTTTTTTGCAAGTGGCAAACCAGTTCTGCCAGCACCACTTGTTGAAGAGGTAAATCCTGTTTCACTTAGGATTTCTTGCTCCTTTGTCAAAAATTAGGTACTTGTATGTTTGGAGAACAATGTCTGAGAATTCAAGCCTATTCCAGTGATCTGAAGGTCTGTCTTTATTCCAATACCATGCTGTTTTGATAACTATTGCTTTGTAGTAGAGTTTAAAGTTGGGGAAAGTAATGCCTCCTATTTTCCTTTTCCCTAGTAGTGCTTTAGCTATTCTAGGGTGTTTATTGTTCCAGATGAACTTCATAAGTACTTGATCCACTTCTTTGAAGAATGTCATGGGTATCTTTATAGGGATGGTATTAAATCTGTATAATGCTTTGGGGAGAATTGCCATTTTAATGATGTTAATCCTGCCAATCCATAAGCAGGGTATGTGTTTCCATTTCCGTGTGTCCTCTCTTATTTCTTGGAGGAGGGCTTTATAATTTTCTTTGTATAGTTCCTTCAAGTCTTTGGTCAAGTTGACTCCAAGATATTTGATTTTGTGTGGTGCTATTGTGAATGGGATTGCCTTCTTGATTTCCTTCTCTTCCCTATCATTATTGGTGTATAAAAAGGCCATTGATTTCTATGTGTTAATTGTAGCCTGCCACCTTGCTATAGGAATCTATTGTTTCTAGAAGCTTTTTGGTAGAGTCTTTAGGGTTTTCTAGGTAGAGTATCATGTCATCTGCAGAGTATTTCTATCTGAAATGCATAATCTAAAAGTTAGGAAGATCTCTTAACTTCAAAAGACAAAAGAAAAATAATATATTTTAAAAATTTGCAGAATAGTACTTCTAAAAATAATTATGAAAAATTACTAAACACATATTGTCAAACTCTAAATAGCAGTAATTGCAGCAAGTAATATACATAAACATGTTTTAATGTTTATTTTGTAACATAATCTCTTATAAAACACTCCAGATAAATTAAATTTCAATATTAAAATTAAGTCACATAAAATGTTGGTGTAATACTGCTTTATGACATTAGAATTCACTTTCTAATTATCTATGAATAATTAATAAAATTATGAATAATATTAATGTTAATTTATACTTACTAATACATAAGTATGAAAGTTATATGCTTACTTAAATATGACTAGATGACTACATATTATTGAAAATTTATGGTTTAAGCATTGATTGAATATAAAAAACATATAACATGAGAAATGGAATTATTCTGATCAGAATAAATTGGTAAGATAAACCTAGAAAATAAGAAATTGCTAAAGTCACTATAGGTTCTGGACTTACATATTTCTGAGGATATATGCTAAGATTGTAAAAACCTGCACCTGTAGAAAGTGAGAAACTATATAGGAATTCATCACACATTGTTAGGAATAAAAACAGTGCCATAAGGAAAATAGTCAACTAGAATATAATTTTGAAGGCAGTCAGAAAGTAAAATTTTCCATCTCATTTTCCTGTCTCTAGGTAGAAATAAAATGGAAATTGCTTCCCAAGAGACTGCATGACAAATTACTTGATATGAAATTTGAATTTAAAATGTTACTAGTTCAAAATTTTAAAGTTTTTTATTTCCTAATTTTTAAGAAAATAATTTTTAATCTTCTTTTAAAAATTGACCTGAAAATCAGACTTTATAGAACCAACAAATATAAATTCTTGACTAAAATGAAGGAAACAATAACAGCAAATAACAGCAAAACAAGAATATGTGAATACTATCCATAGGTTAAATAATTTTATATACAAAACACATAAAATTATATATATATATATTAGAAGTATGGAATATTGTGGTAAACTGAAAAACAACATCCAAAAGTGTTTGCTATTTGAATTCCTGGAAGTATTGTGCATATTAAATTAAATGGTAAAAATCATAAGAAAGCGAGTAAAGAACAATTTTTTTTGTTTTGGTTTTGGGCCACACCTGGTGATACTCACGGGTTACTCCTGGCTATGCACTCAGAAATCAGTCCTGGCTTGGGGGACCATATGGGACACAGAGGGATCAAACCGCAGATAGTCCTAGGTTAGCACATGCAAGGCAAACTCCCTACTGCTGCATCACTGCTCCAGTCCCTAAGAACACATTTTATGTGATTATATCATCCTAGAATACTTACAAGGCTCCATATAGAAGAGAGGCATTAGTGTTAGAAATTCTAGAGAAAGTAAACTGATGACAAAAGCAGAGACTAAAATAAGAAAGCAGGAAACATATCTCAAGGACTTAAAGTAATTGCTCAAAACTGAAGAAAAAAAAAACTCAAGAACATGTTTTGTCTTGTTTTGCAGTAGTTGGAGGGCAGTGTCATACCCACAGTGACTAACAGTTCACTCTGAACTGAGGAATCACTACTGGCAGAATATGAAAGATCATATGTGGTACTTGATATGTAACCCGAATTGGCCATTTGCAAGGCAATTCTCCTCCCCACCCCAACAACAGACATTGCCATATATGCAGGTGACTAAATAACATGTATTTTCTGAACCTATTTTTCTGGCCCAAGGAACCATCAGAAGAAACCATACATGCCAACATCATCAAAACTTTGTGAATTAGACTCTATCCATTGCATCAAAAAAAATTTTTTGTGGTCACACCCGGCAGTGCTCAGGAGTTACTCCCAGCTCTATGCTCAGAAATTGCTCCTGGCAGGCACGGGGACCATATGGGACGCCAGGATTCAAACCGATGACCTTCTGCATGAAAGGCAAACACCTTACCTTCATGCTATCTCTATGACCCTGACATCAAATGTTTAAAAAGGAATTGTTGCATACTAAAATATAAAATCACAAATTGAAAGAAAGATACTGAATGAAATAAATTATTTGAAAATTATGTCTGACAAGAATTAACATCAGTTATATTTTTTACTGAATATATATGAACATTTATTACTGAGATCTTTGCTTTGATCCTTTGGTCATTCAGCCCATTTTAATACAATTATGTTTTGTTACTATTACTCTATAGTATAATCCAAAATATTCCTTTTTTTAACACCTTACATACTACTTTTTAATTGGTCTCATAATATGGTTTCCAGGGCATTTTCTGCATTTAGAAATCATCTTTGAGTGCAGAGTAATTCCGGAGCACTGTTTGGCATGGTCTCCAAAAAATAATAATAAAATATTGATAATTATTCAACTTCAATACACATAACCATGCTCCTAAATTGTGTTATGATCTATTTCAACATGATTTAAAAATGTTTCTATTTGAGCCTTCCCACTCATTAACTTTTCCATTTTTCCATAAGCTCTAATTAGAAGAGATAAACACTGCAGGTGAATAGATTCTTCTGCTTTCACTGACATTATACCCTAAGCAATGCCAAATAAATATATTACATTTCTGGATCATTGATTTTCCTTTTTTTGTAAGGGGCTGTGGGCTACATCTGGCTGTGCTCAAGGGTTAGTCCTTGCTCTCTGCTCTGAGTTTACTCCTTGTTCTGTGCCTAGAAATTAGTCCTGGCAGGCTCTAGACATGATATGGGATGTTCAGGTTCAAAGCTGAGTCAGATGTATTCAAGGCAAATGCCTTATCCATTGTGCTATTACTCCATCCATAGTACCATCTCTTGGTGCCCGGGGTTAATTTAACATAGGTGCTGCTAGCTTAAAATAAAAATGTCACCATTTACTTTGAGCTTTATATTTTTTAAATCTTATGATTTCTTCTAGAAAGTTACTGATGTAAATAGTGGCTTTATTGCCATACAGATATCTCCACATACTTATATCTTCATTAATTTATGATGAGTTCAAAATCCATGTTGGTCATACACCCTCATTTACGCAAATGTCTGTCTTCTATTTTACTATGATGGTATTATGGTTTAAACTGATGAAGTTTATCTCTCAAATTTCATTGATTTCTCATTGTACTTTTGAACAGGGCTTTGTTTGCAATTATATCTTGCCACTATTGGAAATTTTACAGATGATGTTTATTGTATAGCTGTTGGTACTTTCACTGATTTTACTGCTATTGTTTGTCACTGAGTCATGCATTTAAAAGAATGTCTGGGTTCTGCATTTGTTTCCCTGACATACTGCTTAATATTTAGTAGAGTTATTTTAAATGATATCTTCCTACATTGAAAATTTATTAATATTATATCACAAAGTAACAGTTTGATTTCAGAGTGATTAGACTGCTGTTATGAAAACTTATGTGTGGGATGTAATATAGACAGGATTCAAGACTTGAATATTTTGGTGACATAGAGGAGTGGCATAGTGATGTATCCAAAATGAATAGTCAACAAACTCAAAGCATATATTTCAAACTACAACTAGAAAACTTTAAAATGTGCCTGTCACGGAGGCAGATAGGGAACTTGATGTTGGTGTGGGAAGGTACCTGGTGACATTGTTTGAGGGGAGTTGACACTAGTGGTAGAATTAGTGCTGAAACATAATAAAACACAACTAAGGATTATAAATTATGATGTATTCATAATGGCACAGAATAAATGGAAAGTGAGTTTTAAGGTTTAGAGACTAGACATACACAAATAAAGAGATGTTAAGAAGTTTCTCACACACAAAGCAAGCTAACTCCCCCAAAAGAGTAATCTGGAGTGCTCAAAGTTGGATGGAATAAGATCAGTTTAGAAGGGAATTTAAATTCTTAGTGAATAACAATTTTACTTTCTAATTAAAAGTTCTTCCTGAGAGTTATCTTTGAATAACTTACAATAAAAAATGATCTCCCACAGCAGAATAAATTGTTTAAATTTCTTTTAATATGAGACTAAAACTAAAGTCAGGAATCACTAATTGAACCATGTTTTATATTTATGTTTTCTAAAAGCTTGAAAATGGAACTGGGACTATCAAGCAATTTCACTAAAGCCATTGAAAAAGCTATTTGATATTATAATGTTTAGTCATTACAATGACTATTTTTAATGAATTTAATGCATCTGTGAGCTAGAAGTTAACGTCATTTTATCATGTTACTGATCTCCTAAGATAGCCAGTCTATTTAGTTTCTCTTTTGGAATTCATGGGGCTCATGTGTTGCCAAATTAAATATTAAAATATAACTTTAAATTTAAATTCAATAAATAAAGTTTAAAAAACCTGGTATTCAGTTATCCTAATGCTAGTTTTTATAAAAATATAGTTTAATCTAGAAAAAACTGGAAATTATGGATCCACTCTGACCTCAATATAAATGTCAACATGTTAATATTTTTCAGAAAAAAAAACCACATTCTTTTTTACAACATCAAAACTGTATCACTGGGATGCTGATATTTCCTTCCTTTTCTCTTGTACTCTGTACCAGCTTCAAATATTGGCCAATTTTTTTTCTTTCTTTTTTTTTTTTTTTTTTTTTTTTTTTTTTTTTTTTTTTTTTTTTTTTTTTTTTTTTTTTTTTTTTTTTTTGCAGAATCAAGGTGCCCAGTCATTAATGTTATTTCCTTCCTTTTCTGCAATAACAATGAATATGTTGCTGATGTCAGTAATCACAGCATTTGAAAAGCAGTTTACAGCAGAGTTGTGCTGTGCCTGTCAACAGTCAGCTCTTTGAGTAATCTGTTTCAAAAGGTCCCTGGGTCTCATTAAGGCAAATGTGTAGAAAACTAGAAACTAACACTGCTTAGTGTGCCTCCACTCTATTTTATCATAAGGATTTACATTACTGCAGAGAGAGGCAGCAGTTATAAATAAATCAATGGTCTGTGACTCATACTAAAGAAGAATAAAGCAAGTGCACCAGACAAGGAATTTCAAGTTTTCTATTAAGTTATTCCTATTTTCAACTCAGGTTTACTGACGCTCTTAAATCTGATGTCCTACCAGCTACAAATTTTCTTTTATATGCTTCTTTTAATTTCAAATTGTCTACTAGAATTGTTCATACAGTAACTTACTATATTATACTACATATCAGAGCAACATCTTTACTCCTCACAGGTTGTCGACACTGTTCTTCATCATTGACTTACAAATTTATGTACCAATTCAGTCCACACATAGATTTGGATAGCTTGCTATATACTATGGCTGTGAGAGTGCCAAATATTTTTTAAACAACATGTTCTGAAAATTTAAAATGTATATAATCTACTTGTAAATATTGATTACTTGCACTATATCCAATGTAAACCAATAAAATAAAATATAAAAAACACAAATTATCTTAAATTACCAATTAGTTTAGACCTAAGCAGCTTTAAAGACTCAATTATTATTGTCAAGTACTTATTTAAAGTGAGGTAGAGGATTGAAGAATATGGGAAAATTTGGGAGAGAGGTGAACATTGTATATGTAAAAGTCAATAGCCAATACTTATGTAAATCTAAGTTTACCTAAGTTTAAAAAATAAATTGAGGCCCTGGAGATAGCATGGAGGTAAGGCGTTTGCCTTTTATGCAAAAGGTCATTGGTTCGAATCCCGGTGCCCCATATGGTCCCCCGTGCCTGCCAGGAGCAATTTCTGAGCATGGAGCCAGGAGTAACCCCTGAGCACTGCCGGTGTGACCCAAAAACCACAAAATAATTAATTAATTAATTTTTGGAGCCGGAATGCACAGTGGTAAGGTGTTTGCATTTCATGCATCTGACCTAAGATGGACTGCGGTTCTATTCCCCAACGTCTAAAATGGTCCCCAAGACAGGAGCTATTTCTGAGCACATAGCCAGGAATAACCCCTGAATGTCACCAGATGTGGTCCAAAATAAAAAATAATAACTTTTAAGATATAGGATATATATGCTATATGATATGTGATATAACACTTTGGTAGTGAGTTGCAAATAGACTTTATTTACTGAACAAAAGTGATTCAATTATGTCTAACCACTGCTCTTATAAAATTTACATTTTTATTTTGTAGGTAATTGAAAGATAAATAATGTATAGCCAATAAACACTGCTACTAAATATAAACCTATCTTGTAATCAATATGATATGTAATATTAATATAATATATAATATAATATGATATATATTGTTGAATATGTAGAATTGGCATTTATATAGCAATTTATAAAAATTAACTTAATTCCATTGTACTTATATCAGTCATTTATTATAGACTTAATTGTGTGCATAAAAATTCTAACATTTCATGTTTCCCTTTAGTAGAACTCTTTGAAGATAAGGCTTTTGACTAAATAATAAGATTTCAAAGTCATAAGACGGGTCTATAAGAAGACAAAAAGTCATCATATGATCATAATTTTCTATCCCTATTTTTCTGTTAGAATTTGTAAAAGGATTTTGAAGGACTAAGAAAGTAATACAAGGAAGAAAATTTTTGTTAGTGGTCAAACCTTATAAAACATCTATTTTTAAAGTTCAGTCTAACAAATATAATACACTTTTATAAAGGAGTATTAGCTCAAAGTGCTCATTTAATGCTTTGTATAATGAAGGTTAATAGTCAATGCCCAGAACAAATGGTACTGATCACTTCAAAAAAGGACTTGTTTTTTTTTTTTTTTTTTTTTTTTTTTTTTTTTTTTTTTTTTTTTTTTTTTTTTTTTTTTTTTTTTTTTTTTTTTTTTTTTTGCACAGAGATTAAAGTATACAGAACCTGAAAACTGCCATCTCTGACTCAATACCAAATCTAATAAGGCAAAAATACAGTGCATTTCTATTGGGTAAGCCATACAACTTGAAGTATTTATTATCAAAGTCAGAGAAGGTAAGTGAGGTTGGAAAATGGTACAGCAGGTAGGACACTTACTTTGCACGTGATCAATCTTCTTCAATTTTCAATCCTCAATGATCTTCAAAGAATCTCTAGAAGTAACCCTTAGTGCAGAGTTTTTTGTAAATGCTGCACAGTTGAGTGTGGACCTAAAACAGATGAACAAAGAAGCAAACAAGTAAAAAATTTCTCCAATTATACTTTTATTTAAATAAGATCAGGACATTGTTATTTGCAAAGTTATTAACAATTGAATTTCAGTTTTGCAATGTTCTAATACCTATTCCATCTCAATTATGAACTTTTCTCTTTCAATGTCCCCATTTTTTTCACCATTTACCAGCCTATCTCCATGAAGGAATTTTTCTGTGCATTTGTTTGTTTGTTTCCATGTTACATATGGTTGTTCCCAGGACTTGTATAAGTACTTACCCTATAATTTTTTTTAGGGTTGGAGAGATAGCACAGTGGTAGGGCATTTGCCTTGCATGTAGCTTGATCCAGGACAGACGGTGGTTAGAATCCTGACATCCCTTATTGATCCCCATGATTACCAGGAGCTATTTCTGAGAGCAGAGCCAGGAGTAGCCCCTGATCGCTGTAGGTGTGACCCAAAACCAAAACAAACAAAACATAGCGTGCTCATAGCATGCTCACAGGGTAATAATCTGGACCTGCTGTATACAAAGTAAGGACCTGTTTGCTGTGCTCTCTAACAAGACCTAATATGCACATTTCAAAATTTTGTTGTTTTTGATATCACATGTTTTCAGTTTTATTGATCTGTGATAAACATATACATATGTATATGTTTATATAAGTATATATGATAGATTTAGGCTACCAATTTATCTGAGGTCTTTTGTATCAGTTTACCTTCTGGGGCGGAGAGATAGCATGGAAGTAGAGTGTTTGCTTTGCATGCAGAAGGACGTGGTTCAAAACCCGGCATCCCAGATGGGCCCCCAAGCCTGCCAGGAGCGTTTTCTGTGCGTAGATCCAGGAGTGAGCCCTGAGTACTGCCGAGTGTGATCCCCAAACAAACAAACAAAAAACAATTATTGCCTTCTTTTTTACCTGCCTTCATCCTCCATTCTGATTTTCTCTTTTTTATTGTTCTAAAATCTAGAGACCCAGGTAATCTAGAAAATTCTTATTTGGTACCTTTTTCTCCCATGCCCTATTATTTTGCATAGTATTAGAGATAAATAACTTCATTGGGCAATTTTCTTTCCTCTGTGTTGCTTCACTTAGCATGTGTCTCCCAACTCTATTCAATTTTCAACAGATAGCACTATTTTATCCTTTATTGAAGCTGCATAATGTTCAATATGTATATTTAACACTCCTTCATTATCCACTCATCTGTCACTGGCACTGAAGTTAATTCCATATCTTAGCTATTTTACAAAATACTACAATGGATAATGATTTCCATATGTCCTTTTGAATAAATGTGTTTGAGTTCTGAAAGTCTATACCAAAAAGTGGAATTATGTTCCATTTGCCTATATCTAGATGGGCATAGGAATAAATTAATAAATTATAATTAATTTTAATTGAAAATATAAGGTTCATATGTTCTTGCCAATTATCATTATAGCTGACCAAAATTATCAACAAAATAAAATAAATAAATAAAATAAATAAATAAAGTAATGAGATTCTATATACATATATATATATATTTGCTTTTGAATCTCCATGAAAACTCATTCAAGCAGATTATGTTGAAAGATAGTTAATTAAAAAGCATTAATAGAATTTTCTTGATACACTTTTAAGTTATTCTGAGTAGCTACTAAATCCAACGACCAATATAATTATAATCATAGTATTTAAAAATGTAATTCATGTTACCTAAAAAATAAAGAACTATAAGGGGCCAGAGTAATAACATAGTGGATAAGGCATTTGCCTTACATGCTGCTTACCCAGATTCTATCCCCAGCATACTATAGTCTGTCAGGGGTGACTTTTGAGCACAGAGCCTGGAGTAACTCCTAAGTATAGTATATCTTGGACATGGCCCAAAACATATATATATATATATATATATATATATATATATATATATATATATATACATATATGCATATAGAGAGAGCTATAATTAAAGTTATAAGATCAAATGACTTCAAGGCAGTAATTATATGTATAATTACATTCAAATAAGAAAATGAAGGACTGTGGAGACAGCTCAAAGCACATATTTGCATATGTTAGGGATTGAATTTGGTTCTTGTCACTGTCTCCTGCTGATCTCCAGTTGGTGTAGCTGTAGTCTTCCTTAAGAACTGCTGTGTTTGGCCCTACTGTTATCCAGCATTGCCAAACTGAGCAACACTTAATTGTCATAATTGAGCATAGAGCCATCAGGATAAGTATCATTAAGACTTGATGAGTAAGGCTTAGGAGAACTTCCAATATATTAGAACAACTTTAAAACAAATATAAATAACTGGAGAGCAGTAAAAATAATTGTGTAATCTTCTATGACACATTTTTGTTTATAGTTTATTGTTTTATAGCATTAAAAACTCCCCAATTTCATGGCAGAAGAGAAGTAGGCAATTGTTATAAAAAATCTAAACTTGCTAAGCAATGTGCTAAATAATTTTCATTTTAGAGAGTTAGTATAAGTTTAAAATTAAATGTAGATTTTTGTTGCAGGTATAATTTCAAAGGTGATTGATAATATTTTTACTAATTAACACTAAAAAATTAAAATTGTGAATAGGTTCTAAAAGAGCAGGATAGAGTACTTATTACAAAACAAATACAACATTAAAATCATTATAAAACATTTAAACTTATTGATATTTAAGTCGCATTTTGAAGAGAAAGTATTTAACTTTTTTATATAGTTGTGCCAAGAACTAATAGCTACAGAGTGTAGATATTTAGAAATTTACAACTGACAATATGAAAACATACCTTCACTTTTTAAAAGTAATATTTCTATAGATTATAGTGAAAATGGGTTGTACTATTATGAATATGAAACTTAATTATTAAAAATATTGTATTACTTTGCCAAGTAAACAATTTAATCAAAATTGTTTATAATTTGGGCCAGCTCAAGAGCACAACAAATTGGGCGTTTTTCTTGCAAGTGGCCAACAAGGTATAAACTCTAGTTCAATCCCCAGCTTCTATCGATCCTGCTAGGAGCAATTTCTGAGAAAAATTCAGGAGTGTGAGCACTGCTAGGTATGGCCAAAGAAGAAACAAAAAATAGTGTATAACTAAAACTAAAATTAGGAAACTTGAGCTAAAATATAACCCCTTGATAGACTGATTAAAGAGAAAAGATCAATTGTTCTCAAGAATGCAACTGTTGTAGAGTAGAATATACTTTTTTTTCCTTTTCTTTTTTCTTTAAATATAATTTTTATTTTAATCATAGTGGTTTACATATCATTCACAGTAATATTCCAGGTACATGTAAACATTGAATCAGGGGAATTCCCATCACCGGGAAGTAATGGAGGCACCAAAACCAAACAGTTATAAGATCACTAAGTAATAAACTAGACACAGAGGGAGTCACTCAATCTAGAAGCCCCTGGGGAGCAGTAGAATATACTTATGACAAGAGGGTATTCTTGTTTCAGTTAGCTAAAATTGGAAGTAAGACATAAGAGATGAGTAAGATGGGAACCTTCCTATAGTTTGCTGAAATGTTGCTGAATTCCAAGGCTCTTGATTTCTGTAAATCAAAATTTGAAGACACATTCTGATACCAGTTTACTTAGAATGATAGAAAGACAGTAAAAAGTAAGAAATTTACTGTGCTATGGAAGAAGACGTTTAGTGGGAATTCCAGAAAAAAAATGCAGCTTTTTTCAAATTTTATTTTATGAAGACAAAGATGAAAAGAAAGGACAGGGTTAAGTTACAATGAGAAGACTATCACTCTTAAACAGAATTCTCAAAAGAAATCCCCTTGCTGACAACATAATTTTGAATTTTCAGGCAAAATTTGGCTGCTTCTTCTTTTATGTCTTATTTTTTTTTAAGTATCAAGGACAAAATAAAACTTTTTATTGAGTTTAAATGGACAGGCTGTTCAGATGATTATCTTCTCATTATGTACCTGTTGTGAAAGAAAATGCAGCAATGATTTGGTAAATTATTCATTTATTACAAAATTAAACATGTTATCATGTTATCTTGAAATAATATTAGCTAATATTTAAAAAGAGTGGTGAAAACTTATATTGAAAGAAAAACTATTAAAATTCAGAATGAAGTATTATAATATGTGTATTATGGCCATTCAAAGAACATGCTGTATACAAGCATTTGTCTGGCAAACCGATTTTAGTAGGATGAATTATATATATGTACTATAGGTATTATATATACTGTAGTTGTAGTTACCTTGAAAAATAAAGTAATATAAAATGTGCTTCAAATATTGCTTTCATGATACAATTCTCTAAGATGAATGGTATTTTATTAAGTATTTTATATAATTTAATATTTACTTGATATGCTTAAAATATGAGAAATAGAACATATACAAATCTTTAACAGTGGGAATAAAAGTTTTAAATAAAATAATTTTTAATATTTAATCCACAATTAATTGTATTTTTTAAATTTGTTTTGTGTTTTGCTGTAACCAGGTTACATTCTATTATTTTTATTTTTTGTTCTAATATTCCTTCTGAGGATCTCTATATTAAATATATTGTTCATTGCTTAATCACATAGTACTGATCAGTACCTTCTTTAAAATGCAGTCACCTAATAGGTGAGATGAAACCAAAAGTTGCATCTTAACACTCTGACTCCACATAGGATTTGTGCAAAAGTCAAGATCTCTAATTACTGAAGCCTGACTATTACAACTATGACTGAAAACTTTTTGGCCAAAGGTTTTTTTGTTTTGTTTTGTTTTGTTTTTTTAAGCCAAAGTTTTTTTTTTTCTATTTATTTCCGCACTTTTGCTGTTCCTATTTGAAAAACTTCCACCCCTTTTTTTATCTTTTATATAGGAGGTCCAACCTTTTCAAAGAATCTTGGGACATGAATTTGTTTTACCTCATGTTTCTGCATTTTCCTTTAAAACTAAAAAGCAAGGAAATGGAACTAGGGGCTAATTGGCCTGAGGTGCATAGGTGCATAAACAAAAGAACAGACTAAATATCGAAGCAAAAGTGAACAAGAATAGAATCAAGTGACCCAAATTATAACAATCTAAACTTAAAATGTGTCTGTCATACTGACAGGGTAGGGTTCAAAGGGTGGTGGTATGAGATGTTTTCTGGTTGGTAGAGGGAGTTTTACCCTGTGGTGGGCCTTCCCTTCCCTATTATATGTCTAAAATCCAACTATGAAGGACTTTTTTTTAATAACAATGGCTTGAATAAAATAAAATTCAATTACACATTACAGATCTCATAAAATAGATTACCTACTAATTATCTGATTCTTATTTCTACACCAACCTCTGACACACAAATATGCAAAAAGCTAGGAAACAACTTAGTTACAAAATTATATATAAAATCATCTATAATATACAAGAAACAGATCTGATCTTGTATCTTTGAAGTCCTTTGTTCAATTTCTATAACCACCAAAATTCACAAATATGGTATACACTTACACAATAATAAATACCACATTAACATAACTGACAATGAAGATGTAAAAATAATGTTTAAAAAATCTGTGTATATGATAGTGTCTGCTAAATCTATCTATAAAATAATATAATTTGTGCAGAGCACCAACTTTTATTTTATTTTGTCTAGCTTTAATGCTTTCAGTAGGAGGCAAGGCTCAGAGATAAGAAGCCATTCCATACCTTGGTTAGTCATGACCCTAACAGATTGTGTGCCTGAATTAATTGTTACACAAGTCTAGTATATGTACAATGATGCTTTAAAAAGATAAACTCAGAATGAAAAGTGTTTGGGTAAATAGAAAAGTCAACAAACCATACTTAAATGATGAAATGAAAGCTAATCCTGTTCAAATAAACACAGGCAATTGCTATAGTATGTAAATAAAAAAAAAACAGTGATAAACGAATTTAAATGTTAAAGGAAAAATTTAAAACATGATAAAGTTATGATAAAAGAGAAATGTAGTTCACATGCAAGAAAACAATAATTACTTTTGCTTACTGAAAATATGTTATTCTACTCATCAATTTTAGTATGAGCACTATTGGCTCATTTCCTAATTCTTATTACCTGTCTTTGAATGTCTCATATACCAAGTGAAAACAACCTCCAATGATTCTTACATTCGGGAAGTTCATTTTTTCAGATTGTAAGAAACTAAATTTAGGTTTAATTTGACTGGAGAGGAGTTGATATGTTTTGTTGTGTTTCTACGCCAATCGAGAAACTTGAGTGAGTTGGGTAAATAGATTTTACTTAATAAGTTATGATATTAAATTTGATTTTTTTCCGATAACTTTTTTTTTAACTAAATGTGATCTACAGGGGCAGAGAGATAGCATGGAGGTAAGGCATTTGCCTTTCATGCTGAAGAAGGGCATCCCATATGGTCCCTTCTGTCTGACAGAGGTGATTTCTGAGCATATAACCAGGTGCAGCCCCTGAGCACTGCCTGGTGTGACCCAAAAACAAAAACAAAAGAAAATAAATGTGATCTACAGAAGTTTAAGTATAAGTAAAAGGCCCTTACATACGGTGCTGCTGGACAAGATGAGAGGTTGATTTACTTAAGTGCCCATGAAAGTGTTGAACTTTAATTTTGCTTGAATTTTAAAATGATCTTAAAGATGGATTTAAATTTATATCAAATTAACCTAGAATTTGAATAGTTTTATATGTTTTTTTCAACACATTTTTACCTAAATTTACTTTTTGACTTTGTTTTGTGTGAAAGTTATTTCAAACAATTAATAATCAGCTCTCTTTCACAGAATAGACTTTTCCCTTGATATTTTTTAGAACATGTATAACAAGGTATGAGTGCATGGTGAATTTTAAGGTGTTTAAAAAAATAACACTGAATTCTATTCAACAGGGATAGTAGCTAATAGATGAAGGGAAAAAAAGGTTTGCATTATCAACAAAGATAATATTTTTGGAAGATTTAAAAGTATTGAAGAATGTGAGTTGTAAGTTCACAGATTGACTTTTGGTGTTTATATTTTCTCAATATGTCTGTTTCCTGATTTTTGGAATGATATGCTATAAGAGTAAATTAAACTTAAAAACTTAGATCATTAATAGATATATTATTTTCCAAAAAGGTTTTAGGAAAATATAAAAGATGTCTTATGTTTTATTTTGTCTCTAAACTCATTTGAAACATGTTCATAATTTGGCAGACATGTTTTATGAATGCAATAAATGGAATTACTATGTTAATATTGTAAAACATATACATAATATCTTGTCATAACCATCCCAGAAAACACTGTTTAAAAGACAGAATAATAAATATAGTTTTATCATATAATCAAGCATTACACTTGTAGGAACTCAGAATATATTCCTGAACCTAAAAATCTAAATAAAAAAGTGAGTGACCTGAGAGATAACACAGTGGTGGGGAGTGTGCCTTGCAAGCAGCTGACTGAGGACCAATAGTAGTTAAAACCCCAGCATCCCATAACATCCCCTTTACCTGCCAGGAGCTATTTCTGAGTAGAGAGCCAGGAGTAACCCTTGAAGGTTACCAAATGTGGTCCAAAAGCAGAAAAAAAAAGTGAATAAGTAAATTTATTTTAAATTTCCTTGTTTTGTTTCCTTGTCTATTTCACTTCAAAAATGGTCGTAGATAAGTTGTTGTTTTTTTTTTTTTTTTTTTGACCAATGAAAAATAAGTCTTGGATTGGGTATTTTGGGGCATTTTCCTATTATATTTATATGTAAATCTTATTTATATGTAAATCTTTTAAAATGCTGTGTCCTCACATTTGACCAAATAAAATAATAGATTTCCAGCAGAAGAGGTCTGTATTAAATAACTCTAAGTGACAAAAGAGAAAATATTATTTCAATGAAAGTCAAATGTGTAGTTATCAGGGAAAATGTTACAAAATATAAAGAAGAGTATCAAAATAATTAATTTGAAACCAGAGAGATAGTACAGAGAGTAGGGCATTTGTTTTTTTTTGTGGTTAATGCAGCTTACATATCCAGAACTCCATATGATACCCTGATCTCCTGCACTTTGATGAGTTATTTCTGAATGCAGAGCCAAAAGTAACACCTGAGTTGCACTGGGTGTGACCAAAATTCAAAACCAACATCAACAAAAAACCTTCAAACAAGAATTAATATACTAATTTTAATATATATCAAAAATAAATTATTATTTATTTTTAAATGAATGACAGTCTCTAAGTTCTATATCATACACTTTGTTTTGTGTCTCTTATACACAGAACATATTTATTTTTGTTTGAGTTTTTTTTTTGTTGCTTGAGTCCTTTTTATTTTAGAGTTTATATTAGTATCTTGTGGGATCAGTATATATTTTCCTTTATATAGGTGCCTTTGTCATAATATATCTGCAAGATTTTCTATATTAGGAAACATTTGGATCTCTTGTTTCTTTTATTAATCAGCTGTTTTAAACTATAATAGCCAGTTATTGCAGCAATATTTCTGTTATATTTTAACTTTTCAAGATTTTGATGACATTCAGCTTGTTTCATATTCATTGTCTTTCTTTATATTTAAATTACTAGGACATTTGTCAACTCATTAATTTGTGAATCTCAATGCTAAATGTTCTAAAAGGCATTGGGCACAGTGAATCTTATACAAGCTCATGAAATAGGATGTGCTAAGATACCTGGAGAATTAGAAGTTGATGCCTCTCATAAAATTATTCGAATTTAAATTCCCAGAAAATATTATTCTAGTCAATTCAAACATAGGGAATTATCAGCTATAAACTTCTGGAATAAAGTAATTTGTAGAGGAACAAACAGGATTACTAGACAATTAAAGAAGGAAAATTAAATAACAATAATATGCTTTCTCCATGAAACAAAACCTTCAACAGAAAATTATCTTTATAGTCCTTACATTATGCCTAAATTAGGCAGATTTTCTCAAATGGTTATATATAGTTTAAATTGAATGCTGTTAAGCAAATTTTCTCTTATTGTTATAAGAAGTTGAAAATCAATTACATTAATATATAGAGAGGGTGAATTTACATGATAGAATTGACAAAATAAATTATTATCTCTCAGGATGCATTAAGTAAGAAAAAAATAAGAACTGAGAGATAATATAGGGATTTTAGCAGTTATCTTGTATGCGGCTGTCCCAGGTTTAATTCTAATGGATTTATAAGATTCATTAGGAGAGATCACTGAGCACAGAGACAATAATAAGCAGGTCCTGGCCACTGTTGGTTATGTCCATCAAACTATAATAAATAAATAAATAAATAAATAAATAAATAAATAAATAAATAAATAAGAGTACAAAGATTAGTTTTTCTTGCTGGGAGAAGTGTCTATTCATTTCTTCTTCCTATTTTTCTATGGCTTTATTAGACCTTTTTGGAGCCCAGCTTTCTGAGTGCTCAGACCCACATCTTGTCTCCGGCAAGAAACTACAACCAACACCCCTGCTGACTCAAGCTCTGTGGCCCTCCTTCCCACCCCTCCCAAATGCAAACTGTTGTTTGATAGTGGATTCAGCTCCAGAAACATCCCCAGTTCAAGAACTCTACTCGAGCCCTTTCTACTTCAAATCTTTTCTCAATCTCAAGAAGACCAGGCTGGGGCCCGGGAGATAGCATGGAGGTAAGGCGTTTACCTTTCATGCAAAAGGTCATCGATTCGAATCCCGGTGCCCCATATGGTCCCCCATGCCTGCCAGGAGCAATTTCTGAGCATGGAGCCAGGAGTAACCCCTGAGCACTTCCGGGTGTGACCCAAAAACCAAAAAAAAAAAAAAAAAAGAAGACCAGGCTGTGTGATGAAAATGTGCCCTCATCCCACACCCCACAAGAACACCTCAATTGATGATGGGGATGCCTTGATTTGCTTTATTAGTTTAAGACCTATATAATACTACTTCTTAATCTGTTTATTCCCAAATGTAAGGTAGAATCTTGTATCATTTTGTTCTCTTAATTTTTATTTTTTTCCTTTATATATGTGAAAAAATGTACATGCATACATATATGTATATATGTCATGTTTCTGATTTATTTTCTTCCTAACTACCCTTGTTTTGGTTCTTCTTAATACAAAAACCTACAAGAAAAAGTCTTTCCTGGAATAATAGCTCAGGTCAAAACCAGGGCACAGAGATGATGGAGCCTGACACTCTCACCCCAACCCAAATGCACCAGCAATATAATATAGCACCATGTCTTATTGCAAAGGCATACTAAAGAAAGGGGAAATTTTATGTATAGAAACAAGCTCTTATATACTAGTGATAAGAATTCATACATTTTACAATACAGGGACACCTCCCACCTTAAACATGAGTCATATGGGCCCAGTTTAGATTCCAGGTGATTAGACAGTGAACATCCAACCCCAAACCTTAGATCCCAGACATAGAACTAACACAGTTCTCCGCAGAAGTGCCAGGAACCAATCTCCCTTTAGAATATTCTTTTTTGTTTGTTTGTTTTTTGGCTCACACCTGGCAGCACACAGGAGTTACACTTGGCTTTATGCTCAGAAATCACTCCTAGCAGGCTCATATAGGATGCTGGGATTCGAACCACCAACATTCTGCATGAAAGGCAAACACCTACCTCCATGCTATCTCTCTGGCTCAGCCTCTGGGATATTCTTTATTTTTATATCTTTATTTAAACATCTTGATTACAAATATGATTGTGATTAGGTTTCAGTCATGTAAAGAACACCCCCCTTCACCAGTGTAATATTCCCACCACCAATGTCCCAAATCTCCCTCCATCCCACCCCATCTCCACCTGTACTCTAGACAGGCTTTCCAGTTCCCTCATTCATTCACATGGTTATAGTAGTTCTCAGTGTATTTATTTATATAACTGCATATTCTTACTGCTGCTCTGATACCAACATGAGCGGGTATTGATATGACATCCTGACAATGAGGAAATGGCAACAACTTGGCCTAAGATCATGTTGTCTTACCTCACCTCCTAACAATAAGATGAAATTAGACGACATGTCATTCTTTGTTTTGTACAAAAGCCAAATTCACTATCTACAGAAGACTGATTGTGACAACCATTACTGGGCAGAACTTGTCCTGGGACCAATAAAAAGGACCCTAGTCTAGGCATTGGTCTATGATCTGTAGAACAACCAAGATCTCTAATTCCAGAGGTCTGACTGAGACAACTGCAACCAAGCGGATCTTCAGGAAACATGATGAAAGACTCTATGCTAGGCTTAATCCTAGGATAGAGGCGAAAACCAAGACCACCAATTACAGAAGACTGTAATTGGTGTTCCATCACACAGTGATGGAAAACAACTCCTAGAACTGTAAAGAAAGACTCTATCCTAGGTTCTATCCTTTGACCTGTGCAAATACCAAGAGCTCTAGCTACAGAGGCATCATTTTATTATAAGCAACAGAGCAGAAAGTTTACAGACACCACAAAAGAACCTAGTTTAAAGTAAAAGAGCATGTATGGTGCCTATAGTTATACCCATGGCAGTATATTTCAAGGGCAGAGAAACCCGGTATCATTTAGGCCAAGGAAATTCCTTTCTAATCTCCCCAATATTTACTGTGCCTATGCAAGAAAAAAAAAAGAGAAGCATAAATTATTTTTTTAGTTTTGTTACTGTTGTTGGTTTTTTGTGTGCTTTGTTTTGTTTTATTTCAGGACCGTGGTCATTGTGTGGTTGTCTATATTGCTGTGATGCTTTACGAGTTTTTTTTGATTTTTCGCTGTTTTTTTTTGTATTGATGTTATGTTTTTCTTCCTTTTTCCCTTTCTTCTCTTGAATTAATAGTTATAGCCTCTAGAAGGGACTCTTCCCTTTTTTTTTTTTTTGCTTGTTTGATTTTTGCCCCATTTAATTTAATTTAATTTAATTTAATTTAATTTAATTTTTTTCTTTCCTACAAACAGAACCGCAAAATTTGGAACTATTTTATTCAGCCTCACAAATGGAGAGGGAAATAATGGAGGGTATGAAGACTAAACAGTTATATAAACATTAAGTAGAAATTAAAAAAATGATCACACTTAAACACCAAATTCAAAGCCAATGAAAACAGAATAAATACCCAATTTTCAACGTGCTAGAAACAGAGGGACCACTTATACTAGCAGCTCAGGGTGTATAGAAGGTGGATATGGGATGCATGCTGGAACAGGGGTGGAGAAAGGACAACATTGGTGGTGGGAATGTCCTGGATTCAATGTCACTATGTACCTAAAATATTACTGTGAAAGATTTGTAATCCACTTTGGTCAAAATAAAAATGCAAAAAAAAAAGGTAGTTTTTCCATAAAGTGATAGGATGCTACAGAGGATTTCATTAGTATAAAAGATAGCAATGATTATAATAAAAGTAAAAACTGCTATACTTACCAACCAGCTATTATTAAAGATAATGGTATTTTTTTTCTTTGATCTAAAAGGAAGTGCACAGAAAGAGGCCAAATATCACCATTTATTTCAATACAAGGATCCAAATATAGTTCATTCAGACCATACAATACTAGAGATTAATAGGACCAAATAAGTTGTGCCTAGAAGGCATGGTATCCAGGATCAAATCTACATCAGGAAGAATGTAGCCAGACAACTCTGCTATATCTTATATTTATGTCAGATCCAAATCAATGTATTCTTAAGAAGAGAGGTTAAAATTTGGATCAAATTTGGGACTTCATAAACTGTAAGAATTTGTGCTTTTTAGTCATGAAGCAATAGCAGGACACATCGTTGCAGATATATGGAAGAATCATTTTTATATGGCATTAATGTATCAATCGTTGTGCTGTAATGTGAATACATGTATAGATTTCGGAATATAACTTCATCTTCTTCCCATGAGGATCTGTCACATACTCTGACTTGCATTTAGCTCACGTGTCTAATACATATATACTAAAATAGTCACACTTAGATTTTACCTCATTAATTTTGAATCTTTTTACACTTCCAAAGTACTATAGAAACCTTAATATGAATTTTATATTTTTTAACTTCCCCAAATTTTACTTTAATAAAAGCAAATAAATATTTTAAATGTCAGCAGATGGATTATAAACCTAATTACATTTTGATCGATCTTTAGTCAATGTATCATCTATTGGTATTTTTAAACATTTATAATCTTTCAGTTTGATATATATTAAAAATGTCTCTTTTCCATAGTTTTCTGAAGTCAACTTATCTGAAACAAGAGCTATCCATCAAACTGAGTTTTTTTACAGAGCAAAATGGGAATATTGTTTTACAGGCAAAATGGAATGTTTTTTTTCTTGTTTTTTATTTTATTTATTATATATATAATTTTTATTTTAATCATATTGGCTTACATATTGTTGACAATCATATTTTAGGTACAAATTAGCATAAAATCAGGGGAACTCCCATCACCAAATTGTTCTCCCTCCACCTCCATTCCCATCCTACTTTCCATGTCCTCTTCCCTAACCCCTGGGGTTGCTAAAGCAAGTGGTCCTCCTTGTGTCTAGCTTACGAATTAGTGGTCTTACACCTGTTTGGTGGTTATTCCCTTTTTCCCCCCTAATTGGGAGGCGGGAATAGTTAATTCAAGTTATGTGGTTTTGTTTGAAAAAGAGAAAATTAATAACTTGGAGAGAGAGGAAAAAAATAGAAGGGAAAAAAGATAAATAAAATAAATAAATAAAGGGATTAAATACTCCGGGAATGGGTCGTCCTTGGTTTGGGAAACAAATAAAATATCCAGTGAGCATTCAAAAAAAAAAAAAAAGAAG